>JAJPUD010004401.1:161906-193677 GCA_023553655.1 Myrmecobius fasciatus | reverse complement strand
TTAACCATGCCCCATTGATTGGCACCCCTTTGCTTAACCTCACCCCATTGAAGGGCATCCCTTTGGCTAACCATGCCCCATTGAAGGGCATCACTTTGGTTAACCATGCCTTATTGATTGTCATCCCTTTGGTTAACCTCACCCCATTGAAGGGCATCCCTTTGACTAACCATGCCCCATTGATGGGCATCCCTTTAGTTAACCATGGCCCATTGAAGGGCATCCCTTTAGTTAACCATGCCTCATTGATTGTCATCCCTTTGGTTAACCTCACCCCATTGAAGGGCATCCCTTGGGCTAATCATGCCCCATTGGCGGGCATTGCTTTGGTTAATCTTGTTCCATTGATGGACATGCTTTGAGTGTCCAGTTCTTTCCCTCCACCAGAAGAACTGATATAAGCCTATTTTCTCTTTCCTCTCTCCCTCTGTGGTATCAGCCTGGCAGGGGCATTGATGCCTTTCCTTACCCCTCTCCCCTTTAGTGCCTTCTGCCCATACTCAGTTCCTGGGTTTTCAGTCATGTACCAGGAGTGCCTTTCCAGGCCAGCCTTCTCCCCTGAACCTCAGGCTCTGATCCACTTTCCTTTTCTTCCTTCCATAACATCCACTGTTCTAGTCCTGCCAATCTCAGCTGAATTTGAGGAGCTGTCCAGTGAAGGTCATGGAAATTGAGAGGTGAAAAGACCTCACAAGACGTAGGTTATTTTGTCCAAATGCTTGTTTCCCAGATAAGAAACCTGAGACCAATGGGAGGAGGACAATTTGCCACAGGTCAGGCAGATGGCGGGTACAGAGGGGCGAGGTGGGCTGCATCCTCCACTTGCCCACATGGGTGGCTGGCAGACTCTTCCCAGCTTGAGCACACTTCTTCAGGCTCAGCTGTCCTTTGGGGTGATGGACTCTCATCCCACCTTCTGCACAGCCCTTTAGCAGGGCAGCACAGGAGAATCAAGAAATGACAACAGAGGCAGAGGGCAGCTGGGCTTCCCTCCGGGGGCTGCCCACTCTCCTGGGAGGCAGAAGGAGCTCTGCTCCTCAGCTTTTGAATTTGAATTGGGAACGAAGGTTTTGCTTTGGTCGGCAGGTTTCTCAGCTGCCTTTCTTGAAACAAGCAGGATGGAAAGAGGCGGATCAGGGACACAAATCTGGGGAACCCCAAGAAAGCGGCTGAGGCTGCTTGTCTCTGAATGGCCCAGAGAGGTTGAGCCAGACTTTCTACCTCCCCAGGACTGGTTTGCCATTTCCATCTGCAGCTCCTTTTACAGATGAGGAAACAGAGGCACACAGTGACTGCCCCAGGTCACATAGTGTCTGAGGCCGGTTTTGATCAAGTTTTCCTGACTCCAGGCTCAGAGCTCTATCGACACCATTGGGTGTCCCTCAAGTGTCCTAGGATCTGACAAAGCAGTCCTAAATCTGTCTTGGGGGTTAAAAAATCCCCTCCAGCTTCTGATCAGAGCAGCCCCTGGAGTCCAGCCCCTTTTTGGTGCCAGAGGTAGAGGGAAGTGGAGAAGTAGAGGGCAGCTTCTCAGGCCCTGAACTAAGTGAGGGTACCAGAATCTCAAGAGGGATAGAGCTCCCTTGTGAGCCCCAATCCTTACTCTCATTCTCACAGAGAGTGTTTCATGGATTGTATTGATTGACAGCATCATTTCCAGCATATAGTAGTATATGTTCCTGGATGTGGTCCAGCGTTCTAACCTGCTGGGATCTTTCTGGATCCCACTTGAAGTTCCCCGGCTTACAGCCTCTTCCAGAGGAGGTTTGGGGTTGTCTTCTCTTATGAGCCCTTTGAAATCAGGGAACTTTGCAGAAGCCATTCCCCACACCAACCATCTCACTGCCTTTGCTCGGTTTCCCCGGGGTTGTTAATATTTTTTTCTCCCCTGCTGGCTCTTTAGATTCCTGTATATCCGACCCAGAAGCCCCGTCCCTAAAATTCCTTCCTGGGTCTCCTCAGGAGGCAGCCCCTCCTCCCCAGGCTCCTCCTGGCTTTTATCTGCCCCTCCTGCTCAGCTATCAGGATCAGAGAAAGCAGAGTCTCTGGGACTCTGCCTTTTGGATCTGAATGTCAACTTCTTGAGGGCAGGGGCAGCCTGTCTCCAAGCCCTGGCCCTCTTCTGGCATGGGCCGTGGCAGTCTGTCCTTCACCAGGTGCCTCAGTGAATGATTGCTTGGGACCAGGTGACGTCTCCTTCCCCTCCTTGCAGGCTACAGCAGGTCTTTTGGACAGCACTTCCCCCTGCCCTCCATTCCCTGGCTCCTGGTTGGGCCTGGGATGCTGGGTTTCCTGCTTGCTGGTAATGTGGATCTGATAATGGGGGGGGGAGTGGAGAGAAAGAGACAGACATACAGAGAGAAAGGGAGAGAGAGAGACAGAAAAACAAAGAGAGAGACAGAGAGAGAACAGAGCAGGCATTCATCCCCATATATGAGACTGATGAAAAGAAAGCAAAGTGGAGAAACTGAGACGGAAAATGTCCAGAAGGCTGAGTCAGTGGCGGCAGATAGTAATCTCAGTGCTACCGTCTTCCAGCCGCCTTCCTGTAGGACTGGGCCCCATTCAGCAGACTCATTTCCATAGGACGGAAAGCACCCTGGCCTGTTTGGGGGTAGTCCCTGGCAGAGATCTGATAGTGTCCCATGTTCCAGATAGGAAACCCAAAGCTTAGTCTTCCAGCCCTGAGGATTTGTCCAGACCAGTTCAGACCACGGCCCTGGGCTTAGAGCTCATACGATTGGGTGTGAGGACACCCAATGGCTGAGACTTTATAACAATCTCCAAATCCTGTGCTCTCTTCCCCAAGTTAGGCTGACTCTGTGTGGCCACATAGGGACTTCCAGATGGCTCACAGACTAAAGGGACAATTTTGTCCTCAGTCTTCATTCGCCAAACCAGAAAACCATCCTGAGTTTGCCTCTGGCCAGAAAGTCTGCAGCTCATGCCCAAACTTATGCCCATGATCGTGACAAGAGGAGTTCTCTTCAGTGCAGGATCTCCCGGGAACTTCGTAAACTAAATCCAGGAGTCGTATGGCCTTAGGCAAGTCCATTCCTTCAAAGAAGGAAAAGGGACAACATTCCATTTTACAGTTTCTTCCTCTGTAAAATAAGATAATTGTCATTTTAGGACAAGAAGCTGTGGGATCTTGTGCAATGGGCTCTCCTCTCCCCTCCACAGTCTGTGGTGGGTCTGGACTGTCCTGCCCATCTTTGTGGGCTGAGATGTCCTAGAGGTCTCCATCATTTCTCTTAGGTATGTCAGAAGGCTGCAGAGCCCACTACAGAGATCCTGGATCCAGGGACCCAGGTACCAATTTAAGCTCTGCCCTAAATATCCTGCATGACCTCAGGCAAACGGCTACCTCTCTAGGCTCAGTAGAGACTGAGGATTGGGATGCTGCAGCCAGGATAGAACAGCCATTTCATGATCCCATCACCTGGTAGCTGTCAGCCAGTAAACCTTTGTTAAGTACCTACTGTGTACCAGGTACCATGTTAAGCACCAGGGATATAAAGAAAGGCAAAATACAGTTACTACTCTTGAGTTCATAATCTCAGTTTCCTTATTTGCAAGTTTGGTAGAACTTTGGAGGTCTGTTGTGAGGAGTTGAGAGTTGTAGGCATTATGGGTATGACCTATACTAGAAACAGCTGATGGAACATTAAGGACCTGGGTTCAAATCTTGCCCTAGCTACTTACTGGCTATGTGGCCCTGGCAAGTCACTTCTTAACACCTCAGTTCCCTCACCCTGGCCCCACTTTCTAGGCTTGTGTGAAGTCTGCCCAGCCCATCACCCATCCCCTTCAAACTCTATGTGACCAAGTCGGCCAGCTCTTTCACTTTGTGTTTGGCTCCTCTTGACTGTGGTTATTATTTCCCCAGGGAAAATGGGCTCACTGCCAATTCACTACAAAGGCATTGGCTCCAAACCACTTTTCCTGCTCTGTCCTGCTTGTCTCCACAAATGATAACAGCTGACTTAGCTGTAAACTTAAAAGTTTGCAAATCACTTCATGATTATATTATTGAAATCGCCTACTCTCCTCACATCTGAGCACAATAGCTACTATTGTTCCCATTTCACAGAGGGGAAAACTGAGTCTGAGAGAGGCCAAGTGACTTACCTAGGATCACTCAGCTAGGAAATGTCCCAGGGAAAACAACTTAAGACTTCCACAGCCATCCCTCGAGAAGCCTCTTTTCATCTCCCTAGAGTAGGGTGGTTCTTGTGTTTCAGGGAACCCTTGAGTCATCAAATGGAACCTTTGGGCTTTCTCACAATCAGGTTTGTCACAACAGAAAATAAAATCCATATGATTACAAAGGAAACCAAGTGTTAGTGAAAATAAATGTGCCATTTTCCCCCATCCAAATTCAACCCTCTCACCCCCAAAAATTTATCTAGGGACTCCAGTCAAGGACCATTGAAGATTTCCCCAACCTGACACTTCAAAAAAAATTTTTTTTCAATAAAGAACTGATTTTCTCTTTCATCTCCTTACTTCATTCTCATTGGGAAAAGGAAGGAAGGAAGGAAGGAAGGAAGGAAGGAAGGAAGGAAGGAAGCTCCCCTGACTCCCCAACAGCCTCCTATCTCAATTCTGACCCTTAACCCACAGCTCACCGCTCTCCAAATTCTTGGTAGATCTGGGATCTCTCTTTTGCCATCGCTCCAAAGTGAACAGGGGATGAAGACACAGACTGTCCTGGGAAAACAGTTCTGGGCTGGGTGTCTAGAGACTGGATTTCACATCCAATCTCATTGTCATTCTTTATCTTTGAAGAGGACCAATGATATCACAAGATGATGGCTTGACTTGCACAGCAACTGGCTGCACATCTCGCTCTCTCCTCCAGTCATCACATCCAGGAGCAGGGCAAAAGTCAGGATGCCCAGTGATGACCTGGGACACAGTGGTGACCTTGACATCTTTGACTTTGATGGCCAAGCTTACTGCCTCATTAACATCCAGTGATGGCAGGGACCTCAAAGGCCATCTAGTCCAACCCTCTCATTTTGAGGCCCAGGGACATGAAGCAAGTGGTCTTGCAGGCAGCAAGCATGGACACCCTGGAGCTTTAGTGAGGAGATAAAAAAAAATGCCAAGAGACTCACGCTACCTTCCTGAGCTGAGCTGGGGAGCTCACTCCCTCCTCAACCTGGCAGACCTCTCCAGATGTTTGTCATCATAATTAGAAACCATTAGTGGCTTGATTAACATCCCTTTGAGCTGTGAAAAACTCAGAGCTCTCAGAGGTGCTCCAATCCTTTCTTTTGTAGACTGGTCTTTCTGCCCAGACACCTTTTGGGGGGAGAAAGACCTTTCAAGAGGCCCTGCGCTTCCCCCACTTCCATTTCCTCTCCATCCCCAGGAGCCAGCCTCAAGGTCAATTCTTCATGACTTGAGAGTGGCCCCTGGATAGCAAATGGAGAAGCAGCCAGGCAAGGGGGACCCTCCCCAGGTGGAAGAGTCGCCTCTGAGCTGACCAAGGTTAGCCAGAGGCCCCGGCGGATGATGAATGGAATTTTTTAGGAGCTAATGATTTTCCATCTTTAATCAGGCATCGAGCTTGGCAGGAACTCTTCGATTTTGGTAAATGAGTACCTCGGGGGTCAGGGCTGGCTCTGGGAATGGAGGAAGAGGAAGGAAGTCCAGTTGTCATGTTGGTCCTGATAAAGGGAAACTGAAGAACCAGAATCACAGGCTCATGGGAGAGGCTGATGGAAATCCCTTCAGAGGGAATCTCGGGGTAGCTCTGTGCTTTATAGATGGAGGTTGCTTGAGATCAGCCTAGCCCTGGGGGGGAAGGGGCAGACCCAGGCTCTGACATAAGACTGAGCTTCCTCCCCTTACATCACCCACACCCAGGTGAATGTGGGAGGTTGTGATTTCTCCCTGCATAGGGGCCTTGCCTCATTATCTGGCTCTGAGGTTTGGGCTTTTAGTGTTGCAGGACCCAAAGACCCCCAATTTCTGTGCTGAGTAGACCCCTCATTCCCCTTCAGTTCCTCTCAGCACGCCATACTGCCTGGCCTTGGACTTTGTTTTTTACTTAATTTACAAAACACTCTCAGATATTCACAATACCATTCCCACCCCACCCCAGTGAAATGTCCTCGTGCCCATTTTCTAAGTGAGCACTCAGAGGATTTAAGTGATTGCTCCTGGAGAAGCCGGGAAGAGAAATCAGGTTTCAGACCCCA
The DNA here is from genome assembly GCA_023553655.1 of Myrmecobius fasciatus. Lineage (NCBI taxonomy): Eukaryota > Metazoa > Chordata > Mammalia > Dasyuromorphia > Myrmecobiidae > Myrmecobius > Myrmecobius fasciatus. The sequence continues at coordinate 187,465 of JAJPUD010004401.1, read as the reverse complement.
GTTGACCCCAATCTTCCTCTGCTGCCTCTACGGGCAGGCTTGGTGTACGTTTAATTTTTGTATACTCCCAATGCCTAGCATACAAGAATCACTTAATAAATGCTTGCTGGACTGAATTGAATGGAGCTTGGTAAGAGGAAGAGAAAGGTGTCAGGTGGCCACCAGATTCTGAGAGCCCCAGCAATTGAGATGTCAAGGGTGGGGTGATCATGGTGAAGAAGATGGCTGCAGTGGTGATGGTGGTAAAGATGTCACAATGGCAGTAATGGTACCCTTAGGAAGGATGGCTATGGCACCGAGGGGATGGTACAAGAGGAGAATGTTGTGGATGGTCATGTGGACAACGACGGCATAGGGATGAGTGGAAAGATGGTGCTGGGGACAAAAGGAGTGCTATTGAAAGGGATGGCGATGATGCTTCTGACGATGCTGGGGACAACAGGGAGGATGGTGACGGCTATCTTGAAGAGGAGATGGTGGTGCTAAAGGTCCTGACAGTGAGGAGGATCCTGAAGGACATGAAGTTAAACATGAAGTTTAAGCTTTCTAAGATGCTCTCTCCCAATATCTCCATGTCATCCTAAGGAAACTGAGGCTAAACCCAGACGATCGGTGGCACCAGGACCTGACTCAGATCTTTTGCTGTTCCAGAAGCCAGAGTGTGAGAAGATGGAGAAAGCAGTCCTGGGAGTCACAGAGACAACAGCAGGAGAGTGGATAGAGAGCCTCCCTTGGACACAGAGACCTGGGTCTCAGTTTCCTCAGTTATAAAATAGGTCAAAGCCACTAGATAACCTCTGAACTCCTTGCCTACTCTGATATTCATATCCCTTGTTCCAAAGGTCTTTCTGGTTCTGACCATCTCCAAGATCACTTCGAATCTCCTACTCAGAACACACTGCCTGTGGCATAGTCACTCTGAGGCTGTCTCCAGGACCTCGCCAGCCATTGATTTTTTCTGTGCCTCAGTTTCCTCATCTGTAAGATGAGAAGTAGTCACTCCTGAAACTTCTCTCCCCCAAGGGAGTTTGGGGGCTCCAGGGCAGCGATGAATGACAAGTATTCTGGAAACACTAAAGCTCTGTCCACTTCCTGGTGGGTAAAATGAGTTTCTCGGGGAACACTTCTGGCTGTCCAGCAGCAATTCAGACCTGTGATTTCATCTATGTAGGGAGCTCCCACCACCCCCTGCCTTGCAACTCAGAGTCTTGGAGGGGCCCTCAGAGTCAGTGACCGCCCAGGATCACCTGGCCCCAGAAGGCCTCGGGGGCAAAACCTCACCCCCAGGGGCTTTCTCAATTCTCTAGCCTCTAAGCCAAACCACCTGTGCAGCTCATCTCCAGTGCTTCTCACCATCATCATCACTCTGTTCCCAGAGTGGGTGCCCTCCAGCTGGGCTCTTGAACCCAGGGCCAGCCCCCCTTTGGGGCCAACTCAGCTGGGGGAATGCAAGCCCATTGTCCTTAAGCTGACCTGGCTCTGAATGCAGACAGGAGGGTGAGTCAGCTGGGGAAGACAAAGCTGGAATGTGCGCTCCTAACCCAACTAGAAATGATTTGTGGATTATCTGTTGTTTGGGGATTAGCCAGCCCCGACTGACCCCTTTGATAGTTGGGGTGGGGGGGGGAGGGAAAGGGAGAGGGATGGGAATGGTTCCCAGCCCGGAGTGGGAGAGGGTGGGCACTGGGAATCCTGCCTTGAACTATGAACTTGATGGGGCAGCCTGACCTCAGTGGGTCAACAGAGACTTTCAAGTAGTGGGAGAGGGGCAGGGATTCACATGTCTGTGGGGCGCCCCCCCCCAACTGTGGGACTCTTTGTTCTGGTTCACGCAAGACCTCCTATTCAATCTGAACCTTAGTCTTGTCACCTGTAAAATGGAGAAGGGAATCCCTCCCTGGCTTAGTTGGAGCAACAAGTGGGATCACTGAGATGGAAACTTTTTTTAAAAATGTTGCACCAAAGGTTAATGTAGAAAAATCATTCGTGTGTACTGTAAATAAAAAGCTTTTAATAAAAATAAATAAATAAAGTATATAAATCAGGGGAAAAAATTAAATGTTGCACCAGTCTCTGGACTTCTCTGTGGTGTGCAAAGAGTACCCTGTGACAGGGGCGCAAAGGGGTGGTCCCCCATCCGACGTTCGGAGTTCCAGAAGAGATCTTCTGGAAGAGATTGTCGGAGGGAAGACCCTCGGAGCTGACAGATGACCGGGTCATCCTGGGAAATGTGTACCGGAAGTGCTGTTCTAGGTCTCCTGATTCCGAGGGTCTGGGTTCCAGCAAGATCTCTTCTGGATCTTCGCGAACCGTACTTCGAACGCCGGATGGGACCATGGCGAGTCCGCCAGGAGGCGGTGGAGGATGGCGCCCCCATTGCCCCGCCCTCGTCCTTTACGGGGTGCTCCCCCTGGCCCCCCCCCGCCTCCAGGTGGCCCCGCTTCTAACCTCGGCTTCCGCCTTCTCGTTGCAGGTCCTGGAGGAACGGATGAAGCTCGAATGCAAATGCCACGGGGTGTCGGGCTCGTGCACCACCAAGACGTGCTGGACCACGCTGCCCAAGTTCCGCGAGGTGGGCCACCTGCTCAAGGAGAAGTACAACGCGGCCGTGCAGGTGGAGGTGGTGCGCGCCAGCCGCCTGCGCCAGCCCACCTTCCTCAAGGTCAAGCAGCTGCGCAGCTACCAGAAGCCCCTGGACACGGACCTGGTCTACATCGAGAAGTCCCCCAACTACTGCGAGGAGGACGCCGCCACGGGCAGCGTGGGCACGCAGGGCCGCCTGTGCAACCGCACGTCGCCCGGCGCCGACGGCTGCGACACCATGTGCTGCGGCCGCGGCTACAACACGCACCAGTACACCAAGGTCTGGCAGTGCAACTGCAAGTTCCACTGGTGCTGCTTCGTCAAGTGCAACACGTGCAGCGAGCGGACCGAGGTGTTCACCTGCAAGTAGGCGGCCGGGCGGGCCCAGCGCAAGCCTCCCCCCCACCCCGCTCGCCCGGGGCCAGCCGCAGCAATTTGCACAGCCAATTTTGGGGGGGAGGGCGGCCCGGAGGTCGGGGCGCTCACGCTGCCCTCTCCCACCCCAGCCGGCCGGCACCTGGGACCAGACGGGCGCGGCACTAGGGCGTTGGACCCCCGTCCCCCCCCCCAGCTGGCGGGCAGGCCTCCTTTCCACGGCGTCCCCGACAGCGGTGGGGGGCGGGGCGGGGCCTGTTCTGGCGATCGTCTGGAGCGAAGCCATCCCCACTGGGGAAGCTGCTTGGGAAACGCTTCTCGGAGGGGGCTGGAGAAGAGAGCACATTTCCCACTATTTCTCTGGGGGGGAAGCGGAAATGAACCCCCTCTGTAACTCTGCAAACCCTCCTGGCTCCCCCCTTGTGTGTGAGAGAGAGAAGAGAGAGAGAGAATGAAAGAGAGAGAGAGAATGAGAAAAAGAGAATGAGAAAGAGAGAGAATGAAAAAGAGAGAATGAAAAAGAAAGAATGAAAAAGAGAAAGAGATGATGAAAAAGAGAAAGAGAATGAAAAAGAGAATGAAAAAGAAAGAATGAGAAAAGAGAATGAAAAAGAGAGAATGAAAAAGAGAGAATGAAAAAGAAAGAGAATGAAAAAGAGAGAGAGAATGAAAAAGAGAAAGAATGAAAAAAAGAGAATGAAAAAAAGAGAGAGAATGAAAAAAGAGAGAGAGAAGGGAGGAGGGAGGGAGAGAAATTGTTGGGAGTGAAAGAAAATCAACAAGATTTGCTATATTGCTTCAGGTGGGTTTTTTTTTGGGGGGGGTTGACACCTGCTAGAGAACAAACTAGAACTTGTAGGGAAAATGAGTTAAAATGGAAAAAATGCCACTGTCTTAGATGAGGGGAAAAAAGCAAATATATATATATATATCGCAAATTACATCAGCATCTGATGACACTGGGACTTGGAACAGAAAAAAATTATTTATGTTTTTAGTATCATAATTTCTCAGCACTAACGGGTAGCGATGTCTTCATCTGTACTAAACGTCAACTGGTGGGAATCCTTGACTTGCCGATTCCCAGATTGGGTTGTTGGCAAGGTCTCTTGTGTTGTTGTTATTGTTATTGTTATTATTGTTGCTGTTGTTTTCATTCAGTGCTACTGATCTGTGGTCGCCAATTTTCCCAGTATAGAGCATTAGACAAGGGCCCAGTCACTTAGACAAAACTGGGATGAGAAATCCTTCCTGGGATGGCATCCCCTTACCCTTGAGCTGCCTGAGAGCAATCGCTGGCTTGGGCATTCCCAGGGCAGGGGACTGGGACACAACGCTTCTGGCAATCGGGGCAGGGGGCCTTTCCCCGCCCCAAGCCAAATGAAAGATGAACTTTGAAGAAATGCACTGAGAGAATCTTTCCACAATGTCTGGCCTCCTCCCTTCCATCCCTAACACTATCCTTTGAACTTAACTCCCAAATGGTGCTTCTTGAATCACCACCTCTCCCATCCCTAGCCATATCTATATATCTGGGTACCTGCCTGGCTCCTCCCATGTCAACATGCAGGGAGGAGGTCTTTCAGCATGCTTTGGCTGCCCAGTGCCCACCCTCTCACCAGGACTCACCTTTGACTGAGAGTCTTTTAGGGTTGTCCAGAGTCGTAGTTCTGAGAAATCTCCTTTCCTTTATCCTGATGTGAAATAATAGTCTCATTCCCACAACCCTCCCCTCGTGGCAAATCCAAAACAGAGATCGTCGACAGAGAAGGAAACCGAGGCTTGGAAACATGAAATAGCTTTCCGAAGGTATTAAGTGCTGGAGTCAAGCCTTGATCTTAGCTATCCTGGCCCCAATTCCAGAGCTTTGCAGGACAAAACTGGTAGGCATCCCCCTTGACTCTGAAGAAAAGGAGTGATACTGCAGAGAATGGCACACATTCTGTTCTTTCTACTGTACACTCTGATCACGCTCAAACTGAGTCCCAAAGGGAGTGTGGAAGGAACCTCACCTGAAAAAGGTGTTTGATGAGTTTAATTGGAGCCTCTTGGATAAGGGCCAAAGAGAGTAGCGATCAAGGAGCTAGAATGCCAGAGCTGGAATGGAGATTAGAAGCCAAAATATTAAAGTGGGAAGAGGTTTGGGATCTGGAATTTCAGAGTTGAATCTAGAATTTCAAAAATGGAAAGGATCTTAGAACCTAGAATGTCAGAGCCAGAAGGAACCTTGGAATCTAGAATTTTGGAGTGGAGAGGACCCTTGGAACATAGATGGCAGAGCTGGGAGTGACCTTAGAAGGTAGAATCCCAGAGCTGGAAAAGTTCTTTAGAAAAGAGGGTGTCAGTTCTGGAAAGGGTCTTATACTATAGAATATTATTGAATATTAAGACACAGAATATAGAATGTCAATGTCAAAACGGGGGCGGGGGGAGGTGGGTGGGTTTAGAAAATGCTTGTTCGATCTGAGAAAGACCATAGAATACAAAATGTCAGACCTGAGAAGGTCCTTCCAACATAAATATTTGAATCTTAAAATGCAAAAAGTCAAAGCTGGGAAGGATCTTCAGATATGGACATCAGAACAGGAAAACACCTCTAAGAGAGGGGGTGGTCCAACCTGCTCTTGCAGAGATGAGTTAAGTGAGACTCTGAGGGGAGAGATTTCTCTAAGTTCCCATCACTAAACTAAGATGCAGAGTTTCTTGGTCCTGCCTCTGTCCAACTCCATTTTTTGAGAAAGACAACAGGCAGCAAACACTGCCCTATTCTAGAGCTGATTGACCAGCTCCAGGGCTCCAAAGCCAGGACAGAGGGAGAGCCTGAAGATTTCGTTCTCAGAAAACAGAAAGTCTTAGGGTTCACCTGCCTCTGACAGTTCACCATATCCCCATAGCCAGGATTATCTCCATTTTCAGAAGAGGGGGTGGGTGAGAAGGGGAATAATTTGCTCAAGGTCACAAAGATACTAAGAAGCAGAGATAGCATTCAAAGTCAGTCCACATGGCTCCACTTCTGCCACAGGTTACTCATCTTCCTCAAATTTAAAACTGTCCTTTGGATTCTCAGGTGGGGGTCCATGTACACTATGATACGAAAAGTCCTTTCGGCTTGTTCTTTTGGGGGAAAGGGGCAAAGCTGCCCGGCTCCAGGAAGAAACAGGCATAAGGTACTAGATTGTAAATACCTTAGAGTGGCCTTTGTTAAGGAACCTGATTAAGTTATATTATTGTATATCACTTAAATGTCTATAGAATACTTAAATTATTGTGAACTACACTGAGGAAGGGAGGGGCGGCCAGACCAGCCCTTATCCTGCCCCTCCTGAAGCTTGGCCCCAAGCTGCCCCAGGCATCTCCTCCTCCGGGAAATGGACCCCTGGCTCTGGGGTACTGGACACGTTCTCATGGTCATTCATCTATCAGAAAGAAAGAGAATATTTGAAAACCGTGTTTGGAAATGTTTTTGGGGAGTCCAGTCTTGGATCCAGGGCCAGCATCTGAGGGGGCATGGTGTGCCATCCAGCCTGAAAGCTCATAGTGGAGGAAAGAAGGGGAGGCTTGCCCCGGGAGAGAGTGGCCTGACTCCTGAATGGCACCCCTCCTTGGCCAGCTCTGGGAATGGTCTACAGGACAGATCCCCATGCCCTCCTTTTGTGAGCCTTTCCTCCCCCCTCCCACCAAGAAGAACATGTGGACGTTCGAGGGCTGGACCATGGCCCCGAAGGCCCTTGCATCTGTCTGCCCAGCCTGGCAAGCAGTGGACACTAACAGAGCTCAGAATACTATATGTTATTAAAGGATTGTCCAAAAAGATACCTGTCTGCCCAGCTTCAATTTCCCCACCATTTCTCAGGCGCTGGCTGGGGTCCAAGCTCAGGGGTCTTGACCACATCCCTGAGAGAAATGCAGAGCTACAACATGGAACATATTAAGGCTTTGGACAGGCCTGGCCCTGTGCCGAGTTCTGAGATGAGTGCAAGTCAAAACTAAGTCGATCTTGCCTCCAAAAAGCCTACACTCTGGTGGGGAGGACAACAACGGGGAGTGAAAAGCAGGGGGAATGGGTGTGGAGTGGGTAAAGACCCAGGGCGCAGACCCAAAGGGGCAGGCCGGCCTGGGCCCTCCCACCAAATGGGGACTCCACAGGTAGTGCTTCCCTCCTGGCTTCCATGGATCCTTTCACAGGTGGTGCTTCCCTCCTGGCTTCCATGGGTCCTTTCACAGGTGGTGCTTCCCTCCTCGCTCCCATGGGTCCTTTCACAGGTGGTGCTTCCCTCCTGGCTCCCATGGGTCCTTTCACAGGTGGTGCTTCCCTCCTGGCTCCCATGGGTCCTTCCACAGGTGGTGCTTCCCTCTTGGCTCCCATGGGTCCTTCCACAGGTGGTGCTTCCTGCTGGCTCCCATGGGTCCTTCCACAGGTGGTGCTTCCCTCCTGGCTCCCATAGGTCCTTCTACAGGTGATCCCTAGCTTCCCTCCTGGCTCCCACAGATCCTTCCACAAGTGATGCTTCCTGCTGGCTCCCATAGGTCCTTCCATGCACTCTCTGGAACATGACTAATGTTTGAAGGCTGCCCAGGTGTACCCTGCCCCAAGGTACTGGGGGGCATTTTCCAGGGACAATGGGAAACTTATCTAGTCCTGCTGGGATCCAGGGGTCAGGAGAGGTGCTTCCTCTGTCTGCAGCTGCTGCTCCTTGGGCAATGACACTGAGGTGGGTTCAGGAAGAGCATCATGCCCAGGGTGGGAAGCCTCCTGTCTCAATATTTACCAGATGCTTTCCTCCTAACAGGCTGGAGACACAGGAGGGAATAAAAATGATTCTCCCCATTGCAGAGATGGAGAAACTGAGGCTTATAGGTAGAAAATGCCGGAAATAGGGGCAGGATTAGTACCCAGAAGTCACGACACCATGTCCATTAACCAACCAGCACTTAATAACTCTTAGCACATGCTGGAGCCAGCCACGCAGGGCTATGGCCTTCCTCTTCCTGCAGGGATTGGCCATTCTGAGCCTTTAAAGGCTGAGAAAAAAAAAAGGTTGGAATGAATGCAAGCATACTGCAGAAATTAGAGTTTACTGGAGGCACGAAGGAGTGAGGGGGGGGAGAGGGATCCTTGGCTCCTGGGGTTTGGGGGGGGAGTTCTGGGAAGTCTGCCATCTTCCTGGAAAAGCTCCTCAGTTTCCTCTTCTGTACAATGGGGGAGGGAGCAGGCAGCTGGGGGACCCAGCCAGTCCTTAAGGGGGTCTCCAGGCATGGAAAAGACCATCCCCTCCTACCTGGGACACCCCCCCCCCGCCATACCTCCTCTGTCTGGGATCTGGGCTCACGCAGCAAAATGAATGGCATTCTTTTTAAAGGCCAGAAACAATGCAGCCCGGCCGGTTTGGTGGCTGGGCCTGTTCCCAACCCCGCCTGGCATGGGGCTGCTTTCTGATTCAACAAGCCCCGGCCGATGGGCACTCAAGCTCAGGCTGCAGGAGGCCAGCTACCCTGGAGCCTGCTGCTGGGCAGGCCCCCCCAGCCAGGCCCTGCCACCTTCCCAGGGTCCACCAAGGGCCCCTTCTGGACTCTCCAGGCCTTTCATTTCTTCACTGGCCAAGGAGGTGAGGCCTGAAAGGGACACCTCTCTGCCCAAGGATCCCTTCCTCTAAGGAGCTTAGCTCTAGGCTGGTCCTGGAGGGAGGGGGTGGGCCAGGTTTCTTCCATGTTCTGATTCTGTGCCCCCTGGAGTAACTAAAAGGAAATGGAAAAAATGGAGGGAAGGAGGAAGGATGGAAGAAAGCAAAGGGGGAGGGAGGGATGGAAGTGAAAGAGGAAAGGATAGAGTAAAAGGAGGGAGAAAGAAAGGAAAGAAAGGAGGAGGAAAAAAGGGAAGGATGAGAAAAAAGAGGGAGAGAATGGGGAGGAAGGAAAGGAGGGAGAATGAGAGAAGGAAGGAAAGGAGGGAGGGCGAATAGAGAGAAGGTAAGGAGGGAAGAAGGAAATGAGCATTTATCAAGCACCTACTATATGCCAGGAATTATGCTAAGTGCTTTCTAGTATGATCTCATTGGATCATCCTTGCATCGGGGGCTGGCCACAGAGAGCTCCCTCTGTCCCCTCCCAGCTCTGGAGAAAGTGAGGCAGCTTCCAGCACGGTGGTGAATTGGGGGGAGGCAAACATGAGCTGCTGTCTCCATCATCGAAAAGACCTCATGAATTAATGAGTCTGGCCCCACTAAAATACTCTTCTTAAATGAACATTAATAATAAAAAAAAATACAGCCCAAGGAAGAGGTCACAAGGAGGATTGTACAGGGGGAGGAGCTGAGCAGCCGGCCTCAGGGATGGGTTCATGGGGAAAGTGGAGGTTGGAGGGAAGCCAGGTGGGGAGCGGGGAGGGAGGGCCTGGCGTGGGGGATGGCCTGAGCAAAGGTGCGGTGGCAGGAGGTGTACAAAGCCCCAAGTCTTCCCTTGGGACAGGCTGGCTGGTGTCTGAAGCTGCCCGAGCCTCTTGTGCCTTAGGAAGCTCCAGGACGGACACACACTCACATGGTGCACAAAGTTACACAATCACACACGTTTGAACATGGGGAAATGCAGACACATCCGCAGAGATGCTCAGACTCTTACCCAAGAGACACACCCAGTCCCACACTCAAACACCCACACAGACACTGGTCCCAAGTACTGTGGACACACACACACCTTATATCTTTTGTTTTGATACCATTTATGTTTACCAATGGATCCAACCTCCCGAGATAACCTCAAGAACCGAAATCTGTTCTCAGTTCTCCGTTCTCTGTTTCTCTTTGTCTCTGTTTCTCAGTGTCTCACTCTCTCTCCCTGTCTGTCTCTGTCTCTCCCTGTTTCTGTCTCTGTCTGTGTCTCTGTGCTTCTGGGTCTCTCTTCTCCACCACCTTTCAACAACCTGATGAGGGCATACTGCAGAAATTGTGTTTACTGGTTCTGTCAGAACAGCCTCTAGCCATGTCTAAGAAAGAGTAAGTGATCTACCCAGGATCACACAGCTGGGCCTGACTCCTAAGATTGGCCAGGTAGCTAAGATTATCCCAAATTTAGAGATGAGGAGACTGAGGTTCCAAGTGGCAAAGTGACTATCCGTGATCCTACAGAAATTATCAGAAGCACCAACGTAATTTTGGTCTTCCGAGTTTCTAACCAGCCCTCTCCACACCGTACCACAAGGTCAAGATGCCCTTTCATGAATTCTCCCATATTTATTCAATCGGCACTGTTTACTGGATACCTCCTGCCTTCCAGGGCCTGTGCTGAAGCTCGTAGAAAGTGAGCCAAAGGCAAAGTGCCCTGGATGTGGCCTGGGAGCCAGGATCTGGCCCTTCCATCTCTTCTCCATCTCCCCAGGGGCCTCAGCTTTGCCCCTCCGGGCCGGCTGCTGCTAGCATAGCATTTCTGCCTAAGGGAGATGCCCGTCCTTGGGAGCTGGGCACCAGGATTTATACAGCTCCTCATTTCCAACCTCCAGTCTTCAGCAGAAATGTGGAGAGAAATGGCCCTGAGGGGCCCCATGACCTGCCCATCCTGTTCGTGCCAGACTCAGCTGCCTCTTTGTGGCCAGAAATCTTCCAGGGAAGCCCAGGGGCAGATGGTCCCCTCCCACAGCCTTCCCTTCCTGTGCCATCGGCTCCTGCCAGGGACAGCTTTGTTATCCCCGAGACTCCCAGAGCCTTGCCTTCGACCCTTCGCCCACATTTGATGAAGCCCAGTGTAAATGGGGGTGCTTGAGAAGTATGGGGAGCTAGAAGATGGCCTCCTCTCCCCTCTCCCTATAAACCTGTCCCCCTCCTCTCAGGCACGTGAGGCTCGTGCTTGAGCCCATCTGGGGGAGCTGCCTCAGCCTCGTCCCATCCATCTAACCTGCTGAGATCTGTCCAGATTGATGACTTGCTGTGTGTGAGAAGAAGGAAAGGAGATAAAGAGAGGGGGGAGGTGGGGGCAGATACATTCCTGAGTCTGCAGTGGGGGAAAGCCCTCTGGGACCCAGTGAGCTCACCATCCCTCCCAGCTTCTCCACTGGCCAATTGGACAATAGGATTTCCCACCTCTGACCCTAATGGCCCACACCTCCCTGGGCCAGTGACTCCATTTTGAGAAGCCCCAGGTCCCCCTACTTTATTTGAGGGTGGTAGTCACTGAGTCAAGTGTGTCAATTTCTCCCTCCCTCCCCACTCCCGTCCCCGTCCCTGTCCCCATGCCATGTCTTAGAGTAAGATGCTGAGCTCTGACCCTTTGAGATGAGAATTTAGCTTAATCCATCAATTCCATCAAAGACTTAGTGTGGAAAGCCTTTGATGAATTTCAGATGTCTTTCAATGCCATGGGATGATGTAAAATAAGGCCCGATAGGAAGTCGGTTCTGATTGGCTGAAGGACTTGGGAATGCCTTCTATAAGATACCAGACAGTTCAGAACTCAGGGAATCAAGCATAAAACAGCTCTGTGGTGGGATCCATTCCAGTAAAACCCCTAAGAAAAAAAGCCATTGTGGGAGTAGAAGAAAGGAAATGAGCAAGTTTCCCCCTTCCCTCCCTTGCCAGTGACCAGAGGAGAGACATGTGAGCTTTGAAGGGTCTAGGGAGTCTTGAACTTCTCATCATCCCATCAGCACGCAGAGCCCCTGAAGCAACTGGCAGATGCGTCTGCATCAACAGCCAAGGATAGATTAGACAGATTCATGGATCCACAAGGAGCCAGCAAAGAAATTATATAAGGAGAACATCTTGAAGACTATAGCACATGGGTTTATCACTCTTTATCATATCTGCTCTCTAGGCAGGAGCCCAATTTCCCCTGTATTCCATATGGACTTGGAAGAGTTACAGACTTTTGAGGAGGATGTTTTGTGACAACTGTTCTTACTGTACTATCTTAGCAGAGACTTAAAAAAAAGTCATTAAGGTCTGGAGGACTAATTGATAGCAACTGATAATCATTGGAGGAGGCACACTGGTGGAGAAATGTAGCACTTGAAAAACACCCCCGACCTCTCGGGGCTACCACTATAACCCCAAAAAGACTTAGCAGCTCTGCTCTGAAGACCCAAATTTGTCAGCCTGACTAAAAGTTGGGGCAATCACCCCAGAGCATGTGCAACATGAGAATAATAATTGGTGATAAAGCTCCCTTACCCAGCTCTTTACAGAGGGTGAAGAACGAGATGTGCGTTTTTTGGACCCAACTAACTTAGGAATTTGTTTTGTTTGTGTATTTGTTAAAAGGGGGTTTGCAGATTTTGTTTTTTAAACATGGGGAGGTGGGGAAAGAAAGATAGATTTTTGTTCAATGAAAAAATTGTTAAAATTTTAAAAACCATAAAAAAGAATGATATTAATATTTACCTTAGAATTAATAGAATTTTAATAATATTCTTAGGCTGTTGTGGGAGTCAAGTTAGCCCCAGTGGCCCAGTGTGGGGCACTGCATGCCCAGTGCTTTGAGAATCTCAGTTCCCTTTGCTTTCATAAATGTTGTGGGTAAACACCACAGATTCTTGGGACATTTCACTAGAGACAGTACGCCATAAGGAAACCAACATGGACTCTGATGTCAGATCACCAGGGTTGAAATCTTCCTCAGGACACTTACCTGCTGACTTTGGATAAATAACTTTCCCTCTCTGGGGCTCACCTTTCTCAACTAAAAATGAGGAGGTCAGAGGAGGTCAGGCTAAATGGCCTTGGGGGGGTCCCTTTGGGCTCTAAATCCTTTCAAATTGACATCGGACTGTTAATGATTATTCTTTGTGCCAATTCTCAACCCACCCAACTGAACGACCATCTGGCCCATATTTCCTCCCCTTGTCTCCACAGGCATCATAAGAGACTGTCCAATGCTCTGCTGAAATCCAGGTAAACCAGACCTACAGCATTCCCCTGATGTACTAGTCTAGTAACCCTGTCAAGAAAGAAAATGAGATTAGTCTGGCATGACCTACTGTGAGAGAAGCCAGGCGGGCTCTTGGGGAGCCCTTTTCTAGAGGTTCCCTAACCATCCCTTCGATGGTGGAGTCTAGAATTCCATCAGGAATCAATACTAGTTTGCTTGTCCTAAACATGCAGACCCCCTTGTTTTCCCAGTTTTGAAAATCAGGAAAACCTCCATTGTTCCCCACCCTTTGGTGCTTGCTCCCATTCTCTATCTTCCAAAGGTCACCCAGTCAGTGATGAGTAACCACCACAGACATTCTCCTGAACCTTTGTCCACCTGCACCACTTCCTTTCCATTAGTAAGCACGTAAGAATCATGGGCTTAGAACTGAAAGAGACGCCTAAGGGACTGGGTGGTCCAGCCCCAACCCAAGGAGTGAATCCTAACTATGTGTCCCCAGGTGGACTCCGCCTTGGCTTGAAGACCTCCAGGGACAGGAAACTCACTTCCTTCCAAACTGGCCCATTCCAGTTTCTGGACAGCTCTAATCATATATGATAGTTTTCCTTCTTCCCATTATCTTCTCTCTACTGGTCCCAGCTCTTCTCTCCCAGAGCCAAGAACAAGTCCAATCCATTTTCCACAAGAAAGGCTTTCAGGGTTTTTTTTTTTTAATGGCTCTCTTATTCTCCCTAGTTATTTTCTAGTTCCCTCCACTAATACTAATCTGCTCCCCAACCATCTTGTCTTGGCTCTCTTCCAGTCTTCCAAGGTAATTCCTAAAATGTGATGTCTAGAATCCTCCAGATGGAATTGGCCACATCAGGGGACAGTGGGACTTGTACCTCCCTTGTACTTGACCAGGGGCTTCTGTTAGGTTGCATTAGTTCTTTCAGTTGCTATGAATCAGTCTGCTTAGAATCCCCTAGAATCTCTAAGCCTTTTTATATTCATTTGCTTTCTAGCTATATTTTTGTTCATTGAAAAGATTATTAAATTTAAATACAACATAAAAAAGAATGACATTAATACTTACCTTAGATTTAATAGAATTTTAATAAAACTCAGGTTGTTGTGGGGCTCAAGTTGGCTAATATGTTGTATTTGGGCAATTGATTTTTTTGAACCCAAGTCTAGAAATTTATATTTTTACCTGTTAAATTGAATTAAATCACTTTCTACTCACTGTTTTAGCAAGGGAAAAAAAAAGAAATACTTATGCTTCCCCCAGGTGCTGTCCCCCTCCACTCCCGCCCTTGCTCCCACCTTCCCTAGGCTCTTACAACTTAATGTTGCCATGCCTTTGCTCTGCTAAAATTATGTTTTCCCCAACACCATGCAGATTATCCCCACTCATTCCCTAGAGCTCTCTTCACTTACATTGAAATCTTGGAAACAATAGCTACATTGAGGTTTTACTGATTTCACTGAGCCCAAGTGAGGGCTGCAAGCTTCTTTTTTAGAATGTAATCTCTGCCTTGTTCCTTTTATTTCCTCCCCACTCCCTCATATACTGCAAGCCACCACCAGCAACACACGAGCAGACCCCTCCTGATCACCTACAGCTGCTCTCGTTCTCTCTCTCCCTGCAGACCAAGATCACATTAGCTGTTTGACCAGGCAATTCCCAAACTACTCTGCTCAGGACACCAGCATATAGTGCTGGGGATGGAAAGGTGGATCTGATCTGCACTTCTCCTTGGATGGGCAGAAGGAAGCTTACAGGACACTCAATTATGGCAGGAGGGAGGGAAAGGGCATAGAACAAAATCCAGACCAGGCAACCTAGGGAGATATGGGGAGGGGGAGAACTCCTTCAGCTAAGGAGAGATGAAGAAAATTCACCAGTCCCCTGAGACTTTTCCCTCAAAGGTCACTGCGTCCCCTGTGAAAGGCTGCGTCCAGTAGTGTCTTCTTGGTCTCCCTTTTTCTTGTTCTTTCTGAGGCCTTTGATATAATAGTGTGGCTTCCCAAATCCTCCCTGGACACTCTCTCCTGGTTCTCCTTCCTACCTAATGGCATCTTGTTGAACGGCAAAAATGGCAGCTTCTTTTGCTGGTTCATCATACATGTTTTAACTCCTAACCACGGCTATCCTACGCTCTCTTCTTTTTTGTCTCCATACTCTCTCTTAGTGACCTCAGCGGTCCTCATGGATTCAATTACCTTCTTTCTTCAGATGAATCTCAGGACTCACTCTCCAGCCCTAGTCTCTCTCCTGAGCTCCAGTCCCCATCCCAGATGCCTATTAGATAGTTCCAAGCACGTGTTCTCAAACTTAGACATCCCCAAGAGAATTTATTATCTTTCTCTCATTTCCTATATCAATGAAATAAAGAAAGAGCAGACCAATGACTTGTGTATCGAATTAAAAAAACTAGAAAAAGAACAAACTACAAATCCTATCCATTTTCTAGCTTCAATATCGCTATGGAGGGTACCACCATCTTCCCAATCACCCAAGCTCAGACTCAGTGCTGTCCCCCTCTTTTCATTCTTCCTCACACCACATCCCAATCTTGACTCTTCCTTTTTCATGACGTTTCTCCCACCCAGCCCCATCTCTCTAGTGCCCCAGAGACTACAGGTCTTCATCAGCTCTCATCTAGAAAAATGGAATCACTTCCTAACTGGTCTTCCTGCCTCCAGCCTCTCCTCACTCCCATCCAGTCTCCTTAAAGCTAATAGATTTTCCTGAACTTCACAGGTAGACATGGCACCCCTTATGCAATAGACACTAGGAGCTCCCTCTGACCTCAAGGTGCAGCTTCCTCTGCTTGGCATTCAAGGCCATCTCCATTTGCCCTCTGCAGGTTATTATTCATCACTGCCTTTCACACACCCAGGGCTAACCTCTCCTCTTTTCCTTTTCCTGTACATGACAATTCTCCCCAATTTCTGGGCTTTTATGCAGGCTGCTCTTCCTGCTCGGCATGCCCTCCTTCTGGGTGAGGCTATGGAAGAAGGGACTGCCTAATAATCAGGCCCTCCCCAGTGCCTTGAATGGAAAAGCTGTCTGGAGAGAGCAGTGAGTGCTCTCAGCTCCAGCGCTGCTGTGAAGCTGCTAATCTCCCTGGGCACAGGGATGACCTCCTCACTCTCCTGCTCAAAAGCCTTCAGGGGTTCCCTAGGACACTTTGACCTGGCGTTCAAGGCCTTCTACACTTCCTCTCCCCCTCCCTCTGAAGTTTCATATCAGTCTCCCCTCGGGAGCTGTGTTCTAGCCAGATGAGGCTCGGCTCTTACCTGAAAGAAATGTGCTAAAAAGTCTCTGCAAAGTCCTTCAAAGCCAGCGTGAAGACTCCCTTCCATTGCTGGCAGAGCTTTTCCCTTTCTTTCAGGCTCAGCCCCGAGGCTACTTCTTCCATTAAGCCTCCCTTGATTGCTCACCCCCACCCCCAGCTGAAAGTAATCTCCATCTCCCTGAATTTTCACAGAACACGAGCTTCTCCCCTCAGAATGGTCCCAGTCCTGTTACCCTTAGCCCCTCTCTGGCCCCAACTTTTTCATGGGCTCCCTGGATCCTGGACCCCAGGCTCCAGCACACTAAATCATTTCGGGGAGGCAGGGATTAGGCTTGTGGGGTGTTGGTGGAGAATGGATTGGAGAGGGGAGAGAAAGCAAGGAAAACCTGTGAGAAAGCTAGTGCAGATGAGAGGAGAGGAGAGCCTGAACTCAATTAGTGGCTGTGTGGTGGTGCCCTGGGGCCTCATCTTTCCTTAGCTCTAGGACCCTGGGTGCCAAATAAATGCCTGTTGGTATACCTAGTAGGCACCAAATAGATGTCTGTTGTAAAGTTTTCCTAAGCCCCCACTTACTAGCTTGAACTCAGTTTCCTCATTTGTAAATGAAGAAAATAACTATTGAACACTCCATCCCCAGGGTTGTTGTCGGGGTCCAGTGAGATAATGTACAAAAACTGCACATTGAGAGTGCCAAAGCAAGTCACTCCTGCTATTGCCTCAGTATCCCCAGCACCAGTCCCAGAGCCTGACACCTAGAAAGTGCTAGAGATGTTTGCTGAACAGAACAGAGCTGAATGGGAGAAGAAGGGGGACACCTGACCTGTGCCTGGAAAGGTGGGATGGGAAGGGCAGCATGGAAAGTCATTATCTCAGGGGGCAGCTAGGTGGCGCAGTGGATAGAGCACCAGCCCTGAAGTCAGGAGGACCTGAGTTCAAATCTAGTCTCAGACACTTAATACTTCCTAGCTGTGTGACCCTGGGCAAGTCATTCAACCCCAATTGCCTCAGCCAAAAAAAAAGAAAAAGAAAAAGAAAGTCATTATCACCTCACTGGTCATCAGGAGCAGCTCTAACATCACCATAACGATGAGACTGCCACAGAGGAGCACCTCCCCTGTGCCAATATCAATGCCAATGCCAGGGAAGGGCAGGATGCTCCTTCTCAGAAACTTGTACCCGTAAGAGCTGACAGAACTTGGTGCACTGAGAAGTTAAGTGACTTGTCCAGGATCACCCGGCCATCATGGGTCAGAGGTGGGACTTGACCCCAGCCTTCTTGAGTCCAAGGCCAGCTCTAACAATCACCACCACTACCATCATCACCACCATCACCATTATCATCACCATGACATCCTACATCACCTTTATCACCAACATCATCACCACCATCACCATTTTCATCACCATCACCATCAACTTAACCCCACCACCATCATCACCACCATCACTCTCACCACCATCTCCATCACCATCATCACCATCACCATCACAACCATTACCACCATTGCCATCACTACCATCACCACCACCATTGCCATCACCACTATCACAATCACCACCATCACCATCATCTCCATCACCATCATCACCATCACCATCATCTCCATCACCATCATCACCAGTGCCATCACTGCCATCATGACCACCATCACCACCGTTACCTCACGTCCACTAGACTTTTGCAAGCATTGTACATGCAATAAGTCTTTTGATCCTTACAGCACAGAGGGAAGTAGATGCCATTATTCCGTCCATTTTGTAGATGAGGAAACTGAGACTGAGAGAGGCTGCGACTGACTTTTCCACAGCCAATGTGTGACAGGCCTTTTTTCCCCTGCATCCAGCTGTTTCTACCATTTCTAGCTTTTCAAGATGATGGAACTGAGGCTCGGAGAGGGAATGGGATCTGTCCAAGGTGGCAATAGTGACCACCTGCTCTCCATTGGTCACTGCACCATGCCATCATGGGGCTTGCTGTGAGGAGGTCCCAGCAATAGGAAGAAGCCTGTGCCCCAGAAGGACAGGCCAAGCTTCTGGAGGAGTGAGGGAGTTGGGTGTGGGTGTGGGCACAAGTAGGTGGAGGGCAGGTCACGGGACAAGGGTGGGGTGAGTTTCTATTTCTTTCCTCACCTGGAAAATCTTGTCTTTGTGCAAAATGACAAGCATGGTTTTCCTTGTGGGACTGAACCAGGGCGCTGAGCTCTGGGGCCACGGGGAGCCTGGCCGCTGTTTGGGGCATCCAGAGCCTTCTAAAAGGACCCGGGAGAACAAAGGATTTGCCAGCGTCATAGTGAGTTGCCGGCCGAGCCATGACTCCAACTCCGGTTGAAATGAGAAAGGGGCAAGTCACTCTGTGAAGCCCTTCCTAGTTGTGTAATGGAGAAGATCGGAAGAGCTCTGGATCGGGAGGGAGGAAAGGTCCCAGGATCTGACCTCAAAGGAGCCTTGGACACTAAACCCTGCCCTATCCCCATTTTATGGATGGATCAAGTGAGGCACATAGAGGCTCTCGGGCCATAGGGGAAGCGAGTACCTGCAAGGCCACGGAGTCCAGCCAATCCCAGAGCAGGAATCTCTTCCTCAGCCTCCCCAACTTGAGCCCAAAGTGAGGGGAACCTATCACTCCCATGGCCCAACATGTGAGTTTGAATTCCAGAACCAGCCCTTTCTCCCCATAGAAGCTGAGGGATGGTGGGACTGAGAGCGAGCAAGCGAGCTGAGTATTTGGAGTTAGGAGGCCTGGACCAGGGTCAGTCTCCTCGTGGCCCCTCAAGGCCTGAGGGAAGGCTGAAGATTGCTCTGCACAGATGGCACCCCCTTCACAGTGGGCAGCAGGGAATCAGGTCACCGCCTGTCTGACGCTGGGGAAGTGTCCCTCCTCCCGGGGCTCCAGTTCCCTTCTCTGGAAAATGGGCACAATGAGACTGGCATAAAGGATCTCCACTGGAGACTCCAACTCTGTAAACATTAGCTGGTGCCAAGGGTGTTCTGTGATTATTAAACTTGATAAGCGCAGAATCATTTCACGCTTTTGGAGAGGAAGCTTCCTTCTCCCTGTCCTCCAGGACCAGGGAGCCCCCAGGGCAGGGCAGCCTAGCGGAGGGCCCCCCAGACCCAAGCTGCTTCTCAGCATTAGATGGAGCTATTCTCCAAGCTGCCTCTGCTTAAAGAGCTCCAGCCTGTCCTGGGCAGCCCCCTCCCATTGCCACCTCCAAATCTCGCCCTCCATGGACCTTGCCTCAGCCACTGAGTTCAGAGCCACTCGGGGCCTCCCTCCCTCCCTCCTTCCCCCTGCATCTTGGATGCCCATGGAGCTGGGGCCACGCCTGCTTGGGCTGGCCTTCGAGGCCTCCACCGGGGCTCAGCATCAACATGTCTTTTGTCTCTCAGGAATGGGCGGCCTTAATCCCATAATAATTTTCTAATGCTTTTCATACTCCCGTCACTGGCAGTTAAGTCAAAACTTGGCACGAGACAGCCGATGCATCACACTAGGCATTGCACAACCGACCTGGCGAGCGAGAAGGGGAGAAAAGCTCCGAGGACTCAAGGAGAAGCATGGCCTATTTTTAGCCTCCCAATGGGCTGTCCCCCCCCCCACCAGCCAACAACACAAATATTTATTTTTATTCTTAAATGGGCTTGGAAGGCTGGGTTTACAACCTAGAACAGGAACTCTCGATGTTGGGGCCGGCCAGGGCCAGGCTCTCCATGGCCTCTGGTCTCCCAGAGTCCCCCGGCTCTCACGCCGGCTCCTGGCCCCTCCACTTGTGGCGGATCCGTGGGGTTCCCCCTTGAAGAACTCTGATAAAACCAAGAGGGTTGTGTTGGCTCCCATCCAGAAGTTACAGAATATGATTTATCAAGAGCTTTCCACCCTCGAGACGCAAGAGAGTGGGAAACCATTGGGTTGAAAATATATTGATCACTTGTAAGAACAGTAACTGTGAGTCCCAGTCAGCAAGGACTGAGGTGAGAGGAGAGTCCCTTCCTTCCCACATCGAGAATCTCGAGATACAAACAAGGGGTGTCTCCATAATGGGAGGAAAACTGGGAACCGGAAGACACATCAGTGATGGTGGGGGTGGGGGAGCTAAAATAATAGTCATGAGGGAGGAGAGAGGCCGGGTACTTTAAAGGCTTGCCTGCTTCTCCTGGCACTGGGTGGCGGGCTCCAGGATCCACACACCTGACTTCCTCCCCAGACGGGCACCATTCCCACCTTCCCTCTACTTTGCCACAGCCAACATGACTCAGGAGCTCTTGGCCAGACATGTGATGCCTCAGATGCTGCTATCTCTTCATCTTGCTGCCGTGATCCAAGAACCCTTACCTGAGGCTGCTACCCCGGAAGGAAACTAGAGCCCTACGGGGGAATCAGGGAGAACTGAACTTGTGGCTTGCCTCAGACACTCACAGGTTGTATAATCCTGCGTAAATCACCTATCTACCCTCTGTTTCCATCTATTCGCTCCTCTCTGATAATAGCATTTGCCTCCCAGGGCTGGGAGAATCAGATGAGACAACGTGTGTTTGGAAGGCACTGGAGAGATGCTAGTTATTAATGCCCTTCTCTGATTCTGTTCTCATCCCTCCACCAATAAGCCCTTTCCTCAGACCTTTGACACGATGAGAGAATGGGTCTATTGGGAGAAAACACAGTTCCCAGCACTAAGGCACTCACAACTGCTTGACCAACTCCCCTTAAAACCAGAGTCCACAGCATTTTGGTTAGGTGATTTATGCCTGCTATATCCTCCCCTCAGTTAAAAAAAAATGCAGTCCCTGCAAAGTCCACTGGGTATCCACCTCTTATAAAACATCTATTCGAATATTATAATGTAGCTACATGCTGGACTCCCCAGGTATATGGATTATTTGAAGGGATATATAACCTCATTCCCTTTCATCAGGACTATAGCATTAGCCTCCTAACAGGTCTCCCTGCCCCCAGCCTTGCCTCATCTTCCATGGAGCTCCTAACCTGATTTCCCTGAAGCACAGATGTAACCCCATCACTCCCCTGACTATCTCTACCTTCTGTGGGCTGGCTCCCTATTGGGTTTAGGATGTAGTACGTGATGCTCTTTTTGCCATTTAAGTCCTTCCTAATCAAGTTCTAGCAAACCTATCAGGTCTTTCCACATGTTCTTTCCCCTCGTGCATTCTGGGCTCTATTGGACTTGGCTGATTGGCTGTTCCTCATGCAGGAAATTCTAGAGCACTTTTCCCCCTCAGCTCCCCCTCTTGGAACTTCTCCATCCCATTGTAAGGCTCAATTTAAGCACCATTTTCTCCAAGTTGTTAGTGACCCTCAAGCATTAAGCCCTCACTGATCTGTCAAAGTTGGATGGAGGAATCTCGGAGTCACAGGACTAGAGCTGGAGGGTGTGGGTGTCTGGGGGGACTTAAAAAGTTATCTCAACCAAAGGCCAGGAAAAGAGAACCTAAAGTGAGTGGTGGTCCTATCCAGGTCACTGCCCAGCAAATAGTAATCAAGGGAGGGCCACTGACTCAGAGACCTTTTCCACTGGATCATCTTGTGGATACACAAGGCACAGTAGAATTAGCCTGCCCTTGTGGGCTCTGAACTGGGTTCCTCAAGGCTTCTTGTGGCCTGCATAACTCATTACATGTGGACCCCAGGGGCAGTTGAGCTCTGTGCCAAGTGTCTGTGGTCAATCAGGGCAGAGAGAGTGAAGCTAAAGCTACCCACTTTACTTCCTTTGATGTGCTCTCTCCAGAGAGTTCCAAGACTATTGGCTGGGCTTGCTTTCTTGAGTCAGTAACCCTATCTCTGCATGTCACCAATCACCTACCTGAGCGGCTTCCCTGGGATTCTGAATGATGGAGTCATTGGGATAGCCTGTCTCCAAGCACCCTGGTCCTTCCTGAACTTGGAACTCATGGTTGGCCAATACCAGGAGCATCTACTTGGGAAATAGGTGAGTTGTGGTCTGTCCACAGATCACTTTAATGCCAAGTGAGGATCAGACACAAGAGTCAAGAAGACACAGATTTGGGGCAACTAGGTGGCACGGTGGATAGAGCACCAGCCCTGAAGTCAGGAGGACCTGAGTTCAAATCTAGCCTCAGACACTTAACACTTCCTAGTTGTGTGACCCTGGGCAAGTCACTTAAGCCCAATTGCCTCAGAAAAAAAAAAAAGACAGATTTAAATTCTGCTGGGGGTACTTTCCAATGATGTAACCAGGATAAGTCACTGGAGCACTATTACTAGTCCCTACATTGCTGAGAGGTCCAGAGGAAGGACTATATGGAGAACCCTGTGTAGATTTGAGGAGGCTGTCCTTGGAGTATCCAGAAACTTTATTGTTTAGGTGACAGTTACTCTGATAGTACAATGCAGTCATTTCCCCACTCCCAGCCTCTAGGCTAGCATATGTATGGCCCTCCACAGGTAACATCTTCACTTTTGTAGGAGACAGCATGTAACCCATGGTCTCCAAGAGCTGATCAGATTTCTCACTCCAGAGAAACTAATAATAATTATCATTTATAGACTTTAAGGTTTGCAAAATGCTTTACAATTTATTTCTTCATCTGATCTTCTGGACAATCCTGGAAGATGGGAGTCCATTATCCCTATTTTGTAGGTTTGCAAAATGCTTTGCAACTGAATAGCAGGTGCTATTACCCCCATTTTACAGATGAGGCAAACAGGGATCAAGTGACTTGCTGGAGGTCACATAGACTATCTGATTTTGAATTCAAATTTTCCTGACTCTAGGCCCCAGGCTCTATCCATTGAGCCTAGATACTTGAAATGACCTGCTCACACTGGCCCATACAAGGAGTGGCCAGGTAGACACAGAAAATATTTCTCTGCTCCACAGCCTGGTGTGAGACATTCATTTCTTGTTCTATGAAATGTAATGAATGGGATAAGTCTTTACCTAGAACACAAATTTCTTTGGGTACAAGAGAGAATTCAGACTCGGGAACTCTTTGGAACCAGCCCAACATGGTCACCATCCCTCTGACTAGAGATTGGGGGGGGGGGCAAATTTTATCAGATCTCAAAAAGTTCATATTGTTGCTGAAGCCCATCTCAGTAATGATTTTTTTCTTTCTTTTTTAAATTTTCTTTAATTTAAAAAAATACACATTGTTTTATGAATCATCTTGGGAGAGAAAAACCAGAACAAAAAGGGAAAACCATGAGAGAGGGGGAAAAAAACAAAGAAAGCGATCATAGCGTGGGTTGATTTACATTCAGTCTCCATACTTCTTTTCCTGGAGACAGATGGCATTTTCTATCCAATGTTTATTGGTATTGTCTTGGACATATAATGATTTTTTTTAAAGATTTTCCTGTTTTAACTCTGAGGTTTCGCTTCACACCTATCGGATTGCCAAATATGATAGAAAAAATAAAATGATAAATACTGAACAGGATGTCACAAAAATTTGGACGCTGATGGCACTTTTGGTGGAATTGTGAATTGATTCAATTCATTCTGGAGAGCAATTTGGAACTATTCCTAAAGATCTATGAAACTGTTCATTGGCCACTGCTAGTCTGTATCCCAAAGAGATCAGAAAAAAGAAGGACCTACTTGTTCAAAAATAGCAGCTCTTTTTGTGGTGGCAAAGAAGTGGAAATTGAGGGGATGTCCATCAACTGGAGAACGGCTGAACAAGTTGTGCTATATGATTGTGATGTAATAATACCGTGCTATAAGAAATGATGGGCAGGCAGATTTCGGGAAAAACCTGGAAAGACTTCCATGAACTGATGCTGAGTAAAGTGAGCAGAACCAAGAGTAACACCTTACACAGTAACAGTAATATTGTACAATGATCAGCTTTGACAGACTTAGCCCTTCTCTGCAATACAGTGACCCAAGATAATTCCAAAAGACTTGGGATGGAAAATGCTATCTACATCCCGAGAAAGAACTATAGAATCTGAACTTTTTTCCTCCTTGTTTTCTTTTTCTTGTGATTTTTCCTTTCTCTTCCTTCACAACAAGATTAATATGGAAGTATATTTAGCATGATTATACATGTTTAGCCTATATTGGATAGCTTGCTGCCTCGGGGAGGGAGGGAGAAAAATTTGGAACTGAAAATCTCACAAAAAATCAATGTTGAAAACTATCTTTACACGTGATTAGAAAAAATAAAATACTATTAAATGAAAAACCAAAAGATTCTCCAGTCTGCCAATGATGATGACATGAGAATATTCCAGGACATTCAGAGGCTGAAGCACTGTCTCCCCCCACTCATTACTATTCATTGGCTCCCACCAAAAAGACTGCTGTGAATATTTTAGTGTGCAGTGGACCTTGGATTCTCAGTTGTCATCTGGGGACAAAAGCTATGGACAAAGTAATTTTTCTTGGATTTTTTTTTTTTTTTGTGGACTGGGGTATTTTTTTTTGTTAGTATAAATTTGACCAAACATCAACAGATGTGAGCATTTCCATACACTAATATGAGAAAAAAATACATGAGCCCAGTTTCCACTCCAGATGCCTCCTGGGCTGCTCACAAGCATGGAGCCCCTGTTCCACCCAAGGATCCTAAAACAACTTCCTGCTGAGCCACCTTGATTGGGTCTAGTTGGGTCCTTTTTAAGAAGTTTCACTATTGGAGCTTTAAACACTTTTTCCAAGACTGGTCTTCTAAGACCAAACAGAGGTCTCTGGTGGCCTTCCCACCTGCCCAAAGCCCCACCCCCCAGCTGTGGAGAATTCTCCCCACACAGTCATCCCCATACAGAATCTCCCAGTAGATAATTCACCACAGCTCCAACAGCTTCCCTCTGATTACCTTCAGCTCTCTCCCCTCCCAATCCAACCCCTTTCTGCCTCTAGCTTGGGAACTGTAATGGTAGGGAGGGATGAGAGGATGAATGAATTCCCCATCCCCAGAGAAGACTCAGTAGGATACTGTCTTAAATTGGCAGCCCCTTGAAGGTAGCAGAGTTATAACCTGGCTCTTAGCCCTGGTGCAGAGCAGCTGAATGATAAATGCTTTTCCATCATTCAATACCAATTACAGAGGGTTTTAATTTTGAAAAAGATCAAAACTTTCCCTCAATATCCTAGAATGTCTCATAATATGATTGTGACATTACAGACTTGTAGCCTTGATTCTATTGTTGGCTAACTTACCTGGTGACCTGGTGACCTTGGGCCTCAATTACAATGTCAATAAAATAAATTGGGGAGACTAAAAGATTTCAAAGATTCTTCCCAGCTCTCATGAGACATTAGACATGTTCTAGAGTAATTCCTAGCCCATTTTTCTAAGGTTACTCTCAGCTCTGACTGTCTTAAAAGTCTCTTTTAGCTCTGGCTTTCTGTGGCCTAAGGTCCTTCCCAGCTCGGACATCCCCTTTTCTGAGGTGCCTCCATCTGACATCCCCTGTTCTAAGCTCTCTCCAGCTCTGACTTTCCCTGTTCTCAGGACCCTCCATCTGACATCCCT
>JAJPUD010004401.1:130957-161896 GCA_023553655.1 Myrmecobius fasciatus | reverse complement strand
TCCCCTGTTCTCTGGCCCTCCCAGCTCTGACTTTCCCTGTTCTCAGGCCCCTCTATCTGACATCCCTTGTTCTCAGGCTCTCCCAGCTCTCTCATCCCAGCCTCTTTCTCCCCTTCACTTTCAATGACAAAATCTTGGGTGCTTCGGTTTCCTACTGATGCCTTTGTTCCCACGTGCAAATAGCCCTACAGGATTCTAGGCAGCGTTTCCTGCTGACCGAATGGCCTCTCTAATTAAAGGCATGGCGCTGCATTAGTTAACGCAGCAGAAGAAAGTGTTTATTATGCTTGGGGTTTGTTCCTCTGCCAGTTTAAGTGTGACAGTCACAGGGTCCCTGGCTGACCCAGAAAAAGGCTCCCACGTCGGCCTTGTAGGATACTCAAATGCGTACTTGGCGAGCCAGGTAACGCCTCCAGGATTGTCCCTATTTTATAGGAAGCTGACTGGCTGTGCTCTAGGACACAGAAATAGGCTGAAACCAAGTCTTCCCTCCCCCAGCATCCTGCTTCATGCAATGCACAGGGGCCCCCGGTCTTTGAGAGGTCATTTAGTCCATCCCCCTGCCTCAGTGCTGCCCTTCCCCCCAGTGTATAATCATGATGGGCTCCTGAGGAGTAACTGTTCTGGGGGAGCAGAAAGTGACCTGACAGTCATGCTGCCTCAGAGACATGGCAGCCACGTGCCGCTCTGTAGGATCCCACATTTCAAAGCTCCCCCGGCCTCCTCCTCAGTCTTCAGAGCCAGCTTGGAGCTTCCCCATCCCCGCTCCCCTAGGGAAAACTTGCTTGTGAACACCAGTCCTGGCAAAGATCTTGGATCCAGGCTGTGGAAGCTGATGAGATCAGAGGAAGATAAGAAGGGATCCCTCAGAATGAGGGAAGAAAAGGAGAAGGTGATTGGCTCCATGGAAGACATGGGACTGACCACACAGATGCTGGCTCTATCAGGAAGGGTTATTGGAGAAACTTCATGGACTGGGCTGAGAATAAAGCATCAGAGCTAGGAGGGCCTGAGAACAGGGGATGTCAGAGCTGGGAGGGAGCTTAGGACAGGGGATGTCAGAGCTGGGAGGGAGCTTAGGACAGGGGATGTCAGTTGGGAAAAGTCAATTACATCATCTCCTCCAGCCTAATTGTTTGAACAGACAAACTGAGGCAGGGCTAAGGGCAAGGACTTACCAAGAGTCACACGTGTCTGAGTAAGTGCCTGAGGGTCTGGCGCTTGGGCCAGCCTGTGTGCCCGAGGTTGAGGGTGGGGCCAGGCGGCTGTTCTGGCTACATCAGGGGCCGGGCCAGCTGCCAGCTACCCCCAACCACAGGAACCCCACATCCCGATCGAGGAACTCAGCTGCGGATTTGGCTTTGGCCGCTGCCCCAGAGGAGGGGGTAATGCCGGGGGGGGGGGGTGCGCTGTGCCTTCAGGGAAGGGAAGGAGTCCAGGCCTGGAGGTGGGGGCCCTTCTGTGTCTGCCCTCTGACTCCTTGTCTGCCATGGACTTTCCCAGACAGGGAGATCAAAGGGGTCCCGAGCTTAGGACCACACTTGGAACCAAAGTAAATAGAAGCCCTGACCATAGCTGACGTCACCCATGGGCCTGGAGAACTGCTGCCCCCTCCCCACCCCACCCCCACGCTCCCCACCGCCTTCCTGGGCTGCCTAAAGCAACAACACACTCGTTCCTCTGACACCAGGGCCTGTGGGCTGACTCAGGGGCCCAGGGGTGGGGCTGGCCAAGGGGAAGGGGTGGGGAGGGACATCTGGAGGACCCAGAGGCTGTAGCGGCTTCGCTATGGGCGGCTCATGCCTCTTTTCTCAGCTACAACTAATTACACCCAGAATCCCTCCCAGTTCAAACAGTCCCTTTTCTAAGGGCCCTCCTAAGCCCAACATCCCCTGTTCTAAGGACCTGCCCAGCTCTGACCTTCTCTGTTCTAGATTCCAGCTGGGTCCCAACCTTCCCTGTGCTAAGTGGAAGCCCTGTCCCGAGGCCCCTTGGTACAGGCTCCTTTCCTTACTGGTGGAGATAAAGGCCCATTTTTTCCTATGTGAGGGTGAGGCAGTTAGTGAGAGGTCAGAGTTTTGCCAGTTCCCTTCAGGGGCTCATGGAATTTGGGGTGCTTTTTTACACTTTGAATCAAATCTCCCCTTTGTATCATTTGGGGAGCTTCCGGCTTGCAGCTTGGAGGGAGAAGCTGCTATCCCACTCAGGTTGGTGAAAGAGAAAAAACTGGGGAAACATGAGAGGAGCTGCGGGCATCTTCATCATGTCCCTATTCCCAGCTTCACAGCTCGGAGACTTCAGGGAGGTTCCCTTTGGGGGAGATACAAGATCTTTACTCCTTGAGAACAAAGTAACTCAGCTCGGTAGGAGAGAGCATGAAGCTGGGAATAGGGACATGATGAAGATGCCCGCAGCTCCTCTCAAACTTTCTCCATCTTAGAGGATGTCAGACACTCTCAGAGTCAGGACAGTGAGTGCAATTACTGAGCATCTGGTGGGTATCAGACCCTATGTTAAGCCACAAAACAGGACAGGTGTGAACGGTGCTTTTGCGAGGAAGGCAGAGCTGAAATCAGAGTAACTCTCACTTGCAGAGACCAACAGAGGTTTTTTGGAGGGGGTCTTAAAGGAGGGAAATGCTCACTACCATCAGTGGGCAGGGGAAAGAAAGGAGTCCCAAGCATGAGCACTGGTCTGCACTCTCCATTTGGACTCCGTGATGACCAGAGACAGAATTAAGCATTTAAAGCTCTAGTAATTCAGATTTCATCTAGATGGGATGGGTCCAATAATGAGTGCTATTCAAAGTGGAATGAATAAGCAGTTCCCTTTGGGAGGGAGGGAGTTCTCCAGTCCTGAAAGTATTCAAGTAAAGGCTGAACGATCAGTTGCAAAGATTATTGGTCAAGCACCAGCTGGCCTTCACAATCCAGATCTGAGATTCTGAGATTCTTCTGGAGTCAGACTGTAAATGTTTGGATGTAGGGGTTATAAGAGAGTTGGATGGCTCAGGGAAAACCTCAAAGTATGGGAGCTCAAGACCCATGGAATGGAAAGGATGTTTGGCTCCAGTGGAAGGAGAGAGGCTGAAGGAGCAGATGCTTCCAGGATGGTGGTGATGAGTTCTGATTTGGGCATGTTGAATTTGAGAGATTGATAAACCTTCAGAAAGAAGGGATATCCAGCAGGCTGATGAAGACCCAACTGGAACTGCCCACATCCATATCTGGGAGTCATTTGCCCAGAAGTGTTTGCTGAACCCATGGAAGTAGGTGAGATTCTCAAGGAAAAGAGAAAATGTTCTTCTGTAGGGGACATTCACACGTGAGAGCAGCAGGAGGGAAATGAACTAATGGGAAAATGGAGAGTCATCCAGCCACTGAAGGAAGAGAAACTCGAGAGACTATCATGGCCTTGAAGAGGAAGAAGAGAATATTTCAGCAGGATCTTTCAGATGTGACTAGAAAATAAGAGGATAGAATTAAAGGGTATTGGCTTTAACCATGGATCACCTTGGCAAAGGTCACCGGTGAGCTTTTCATAAGGCAGGAGGGTGCTCTTGTCCAGAGAGTCAAATTGTGAGGAATAAAGGAAGGAGTGGGAAATGAGGGAAATGAGGTATATCTGTGAGTATAGACACATGGAAGAGAGAAAATAATAGTGTAATGGAAGCTCTGTCCTTCCCTCTCCTCCTCCTCCTCCTGCTCTTCTTCTTCCTCTTCTTCCTCTTCCTCCTCCTCCTCTTCTTCCTTTTAGCTCTTCTCCTCCTTCAAGGAACATGAATATAATTCAAATTTCTTTGTTTAGCAGCTTGAAATAAATGTGTGTGATGGTATGAATTATCTCCCCCCACTTGAAAGCAATTACACTTGGATGGAACAATCAGAACTAGGTATGATCGGAAGTCTGAGCTGAGCTGAGTGGTGATGCAGTCATGTCCTGAGGAGCTTGTATAAAAGCAGGGCTGAGTTCAGAGTCAAGACCGGACAGTTGGCTAAAGAAAAGGGAGCAGAGAAGGAGCAGGGGCGAAGAAGTCTGAGGATAGCCACTGGCTCATTAGAACTCTCAGTGCAGAAGATTTGTATTGGGACCACAGCTTTACTACCTCCACAAGGAATGAGGGAACATCCAAGAAAAGACTTCATCTCTTCCTTTTACCTATCTGGCTAATAGCAGAAACTCTAATAAATCTGGCTGGTTTTTTTTCTGAGGCAATTGGGGTTAAGTGACTTGCCCACGGTCACACAACCAGGAAGTGTTAAGTGTTTGAGGCCAAATTTGAACTCAGGTCCTCCTGACTTCAGGGCTGGTGCTTTATCCAGTACACCACTCCCCAAATCAACTAACTGCCACCAAATCTGGCTGTTTTTATCCAAAATATTTCCAGGACTCAAGCAGAAGGAGGCTATGGGTTAACTAAAGATAAATCTCAGTATAAGTTAAGATAGAGTCCAGCCTTTGTTTAAATGTTAGCAGTTGTCCTATCTGGGGGCTCAGAGCCATTCTGCTTGTAATCCTCATTTCCCATTACTATAAACTCTCTATGGGCCACTAGGTGGAGCCATAGTGCATAAAACACTGGGCCTAGAGCAGAGGGGACCCGAGTTCAAATTGCATCTCAGACACTTACTGGCTGTGTGACTTTGGCCAAGTCACTTATTCTTATTTGCCTTGGTTTTCTCTTTTGTAAAATAAGCTAGAGAAGGAAAAGACAAACTGCTCAAGTTCAGAAAAGTCCAGATGGGTCACAGAGAATCAGACATGAGTGAAACAACTGGACAACAATATAAACTCCTTAAAGCAATAGAGGAGGAAACCACATGGATCTGAGAGGCCATTCTATTTTTCTCCATCTTTCTAAGGAGCCATGATTGCATAAAGTCATCACATCATGGAGCCTTATCACAAAAGTCAGGCTTAATGCTCACAATCACCCTATTGGGTGAGCACTGCAGGCTTTCGTTATAGAGTTGAAGTGACTTGCACATAGTTAAGTGGCTGGGATGGGATTCTAATCTGAGTATTTCTGACTCCGGGCCCAGCTCTCTCTACTGTACCCTACTTCCCTAACAAGCTTCAGCATGTCAGAACCTTAGGTTTGTACAATCTTGAGTTCTCTGAACTTACGTTTTCCTCAAACAGGAGTCACTGAGAAATTGATGTCAGTCTGAGGAAAGGTCTTTCGTCCTATCCCCAGGGAGCTGTTCCAATAAGATTTAGCCTTTTTTTTAAATCAGTGACTCAGGTGAAATTTTAGAAAGTCTATTCTCCTAACTGGGAGAGAAAGCTAAAACATTGGGGGTCAGCACTAAGTCAGGCTGGTTCAATGGACCAAATCTTTTAAGATGGAACTTAATGGGGATCAATGAAACTTTACACTTAGACAGTGGGCAGAGACAGGTAAAAATGGGGAGAAGTTACAAAGAGACCAGCTTTGGCTCTGTGTTAGAAAAACCTTCCCAACAGTCAGAGCTGTCCCAGAGGAAAAGTGGCTGCCTTGGGATGCAGTAAGAAAACCACTTGTCACAGATATAATGAAAGGAACCAGGCACCCCCTGAGCTCTGCTCTAGCCCAGAGATCATGTGCTTATGTCATTGCTTGAAAGGAGTGGACAGAGGGACAGCTGTCACCCCGGGATCTGGAGGTTTCCACTGTTTGATTGACTCTCCTCTCTGGCTACAGGGCTGATGGGCCAAGTGCCAAACTCCTTCTAATGCCTTCCTTGATTAAAGGTAGAAACTGGACTCAGTTTCACTCTACATTTGTTTTCAACTCCATGAAACAAGATGCCCCTGGACTGGGTACTCTTTGGTGTATGGTTACCCCTTGATGTCTGGTCAATCTCCTCTCCTGCCTTCTTTTGTATCTGATCTCCCCCTATGGATTGTAATCTCCTTGAGGACAGGACTGTCTTTCTTTTTATTAATTCGTTCATTTAATAAATGTTTATTGGATCGCATTGGCCCTCTGCCAAACTGACCTCCCTAGGGATCAGCCAAGAGGTATGACTCAATCTTCTTACCCAACTGCAAGGTGTTTCCTGGGTGACACTGTTTGCCTTTCATCCAATGACTAAAAGTTCCATGACCTCCTCAGATTGATTAAGGAACTGTTCACACATTATGGGGAAGCTCCTCAATACCTAGTATATTTGGTTGAGAATCTTCATGCACATATCCAGCCCCAGCCATAGACCCTGGAACCTAGTGGAATAAGTTCTTATATGCCTTCTTTTTTTCCTTGCACTGTGGTTCAGAGAAGAAATACTGGATGAATGACCTTGGATCTTCTTCCTCCTTCCTCTTTCACTTCTATTCCTCTTCCTCCCTTCTCTTCCTCTTCCTTCTCCTCCTCATATTTTCCTTTTTGTCTTTTCCTTCTGTCCTCCCCTTCTATTCTCTTCCTCTTCTTTTGCTCCCTTCTTTCCCCCTTCACATTCTCTTCCTCCTTTTCCTCTTCCCTTCTCTTCCTCTTCCTTCTCCCCTTCATATTCTCCTTTTCCTCTTTCACTTCCATTCTCCTTTTCCTCCCCCCTCACATTCTTCTCCTCCTCCCTTCTCTTCTTCCTCCTCCTCCCATCTCCTCTTGCTGTGCCTTCTGCTTCTCTTCCTCCCCTCCTACTCTTGAGCCACCGCTTCCCTCTTTAACCTCAGGAGAGCTATAGAAGCAGGTCAGTGTTGCCTCTGACCACACTCATTGGGCGCAGCCCTGGTTCCTACTACTGCCTCATCAGCCCTGTCTGTGGTTTGCTGAGCTCCTGTGGAAACTTCCCCACCCAGAGGCTGGGCCTGTGTGTGTCACACATACTGTTTGTTCAGGCAGCCAGGAGCCCACTCTGGTCAGACGACCATGACCCCCAGAGCAGGGCCTGAGTCACTTCCTGACTGGGTTCATGCATAGACTGGGGGTCACCCAAACATGGACTCCTTAAGCTCACAAAATCACCAAATTTCAGGCCTGATCAGGACCTTACAGGTCTTCCACACCAACCATTGCTTTAATAGAAACTCCCACTAGAGCATCCCTTTCAAATCATCATTTGGCCTTCCATGATGGGAAACTACCTGCCTCCTGAAGCAGTCCTTTGCATTTTGGAATGCAGTACTTCAATCGGATGACTGAGGACATCATCCATATAAGTGTTAGGCCGAAATCCACCTCCAGACCCTTCCCCTCACCGCCACTGGTTCCTATTCTTGGAGCCCGACAGAATTATTTTGCTCCTTAAAAGGGGGGAAATCTCCTGTCCAGTCTAGCACCCTCGATTTGGTGGGGGATCTGAATTGTGAGCCTTGTTGTTTATTGTGTGTTTACAATCCACACTAGAAGCACAACTCAGATCTCAGGAATAAGGGTAAGAGAGGTATCTACCAGGGCCCCTCACTTTCTGACTCAAACAGTGTGAGCTGCCTCCTCACATGCTCCAATTTCCCCCATTTGGGGTTTTAATGGATTTCTGTGAGTTTTGTTTGCTCCATTCTGCTTCTCAGGGACTCCTTCCCCAGGACATGTTTTCCAGCTTCTGTTCTAACTTGTCTACTCTTCCGATTTTTTCCTCCAGAGCTTTAATTTCATTATTTTCTTGCTTCATTTCTTCCATCCTTTCTTGGAACCCTAGTGGCCGAGCAAGGCTTCTTAGTCCCTTGTAGGGAAAGCCCTGCAGCTTTCTTACTTTCTCTTAACCTGGAGTATTTTAACTATCAGTCGCCAGGTAATCAGCAAGCCTGAATTAAACAAGACCTTGAGGACAAGGGGCTTGCTCTCAAGGAGCTCTCAGACTAGTGGGAAGACAATGTGTAAACAACTGTCTGCACACAAAGTATTTATGAGGTCAGCAGTCAACAAGACTTTATTAAGCACTCACTGAAATCCAGGCACTGTGCTAAGCAATGGGGATACAAAGTGGCAAAAAAAAAACAAAAAAAACCCCTCAAGCTCTCAGAGTAATGAGGGACAATGTATAAACAATTAGATACAAAGTATCTTAGAAGGATACATTGTCGCAGTCAGCAGAGGGGAGGTTCCAGGGTTGTAGGGGCTGGGATTTTTGCTGGAACTGGAAGAAAGTCAGGAGGCAGAGAGGAGTGAGAGCAGTCCAGACACAGAAGAGGGCTCAAGCAAGTGCCGAGAGTCAGGAGGCAAGTTTTGTCTGAAGAACAGCCATGAAGCCAAGGTCATTAGATTGAAGAGAGAGGGACTGGATAGGTAGGAGGGCTACGGAGTGTGAAGGGCTTTAAAAGCCAGACAGAGGAGTTTATATTTGATCTTGGATGTGATTGAGAGGGAGCCACTGAGTAGGGGGAGACAGGGAGATCTTAGGAGGAGCAATTCAGTAGCCAAGTGTGGATAAACTGGGGGAGAGAGGGGCTCAAGGAAGGCAGACCTACAAGAGGCTGACAAGAGCCCAGGAACAAGGGGATGAGATAGTGAGGCGATGAGTCTGGGGGTCTGGGAGAAGGATGGTTTCATTTCCCCTGTTTATGCATACTTCAGTCCCTGGATTGCGACTTTGTCCCTGGGCCAGTTCTGTCCTCATCATGCTCTCCGATAGGATGCTTAACTCTTGGTTGGACCTCTTGAAGTTCTGAATGGAGCAAATAGTTCTTTCTACTCTCCCTCAGCCTTGGCTGGGACAATGTCTGACTCCCACCCCCATCTCCTGGCAGCCTGAGCCTTGCCATCTCATTCCCAGCCTTTGCACCCCTCCCAGGGCCCAGGCAGACTCCTGGGAATCAGTCTAGCTCCCCTGGGCTCCTCTTCTGCTTCTTGGTGGAGTCATTGCACAGCAGCTGGGGACTGCATGATTCCAGTCTTTTGGGGAGAGGGAGTCTGGGCTTCCCCAGTGTCTCTGCCTTGTCTCCATCCTGCTGCACCTTCACCTACTCATTGGGGTTTGTCCTAATCCCTCCTCTGCAAAGCCCAGGGCCAGAATCCTGATGATTTGAAGACCATTTTTTGGTTTCAGGATCCCTTTTAATACTCTCTTTAATTAGTAATAGGATCATTACTAATTAATGAAGTGATCCCACCTCAAGGAACTTTGTTCATATTAGTTCTATGTTTCAATATTTACTCTATTAGAAATTAAAGTTTCTTAGTATCATTGTGAAGATCATTTTGACCCAGTAGGTTTTCTGAAAATGTCTTGGAAACGCCCAAGTGTTTCCAGCACACTTTAAGAAAACCAGTGTTCTAAAGCCTAAGACTGTGGGGTAGGAAGGTTTACTTGAGTAAACCAACCCCCTCCCCTTTACTTACATCTCTCCTGATGTCATGGGAGCTCCAAGAGGGTGGGCTTCTAGGTGTGCTCTTCCTCCCTCCTCCCTCCTGAGAACAGGATTATCTAGTTCAGCTTTTTCCTCCTCTCTCCAGATCCATGGCTCCCCAAAGGCAAGCCTAGCTTGGCTCTTCCTCAGGCTTTCCCACAAAGCCCCTTATGAGGCCAGCCCTACTGTGGGCACTCACTATAGTTGCCCTGAATTGGATTATACTTGGATTTCTATCTAATGACATAAAACCGCCAAATTTGAAGAACCAATTTTAGTTATGAATTTACCAACTACAGGATGCTGAGTTTCCTTTTTCATAAGAATCCCTGGGTCTCTTTGGTTCTCTCCACATGGTTTGTGCTGGGGGAAGATCTCTAAAGACCCTGTCTCCTGCCCCTGTTGAATAGTCCCAAATGTTCCCTACTTTTACTATGGAGAAGATCAGCCTGGTAGGAATACTCAATTGCTGTGTGATATGAAGTCTCCAGTTTCCCCATCTCTAAAAGGAAAGGCCTGTGATACATCCCAAAATGCCAGACAGAATAGCTTCTCCATCCTTACCCTGTCTGACCTCCATCTCTTCGTCTACTTGATTTTTTTTAGCAAAGCAATCCAGGTTAAGTGACTTGCCCAGGGTCACACAGCATCTAGTAATTATCTAGTGTCTGAGGCCCAGCAGTGCCCTCCTTTTTTTCTTCTACCCATAGACCCAGTCCCCATGATCCACTCTCTAATGAGTACCTCTCTGTCTTTCATCCATTCTCTGTCTCTGTCTTTCTGTTCTTGCCTTTCTCTGTCCCTGCCTCTCCTTCTCTGTCTCTCTCTCTGTGTCTCTTTCTCTCCCTCCTTCTCTCTGTCTTTCTGCCTCTCTCTTTCTCCTTCCTTCTCTTTGTCCGCCTCTCTCTCTGAACTCATTGATCCCCTTGGTTTTAATTGTTAAACTGATGTAGATAAGCTATGGGTCTGGCCCCAGACTTTCCTGAGTCTCAGTCTCATATTGCCATGTCTAGGGGATGTGTCCCTCTGGGGGTCCTGTGGGCACCTCAGCTTCATTCAAGCAGACCTTACTGCCACCCACACTGGCCCCCCTCTGCCCACCACCAGCCCCTCTCCCAACATCCTTCTTCTGTGAAGGACAGCCAGTCCAGTGACAAGGTCTGAAGTTGTAGACAGAGGAACTGGGATCATTTCTGCCCTACCCTCCAGCCTGTCCAATCTTATCCAGGGGCTCTGGACAGGCCAGCCCACTTGATCCCTCTCTCATCAGGTGACATCTTGAATATGTCCATGACAAGTGTCATCCAGGCAGCTTTCCTGCAGTAATGGCCAGCTGGCCGCCTCTTGCTGTGACCGTCCCAGAGTTCTTTGTCTTTATATGTGGCTGAGGCTGGCCAGTGCACACATCAGCCCCAATCTCTCTTTTGTGTTGCTATCCCAAGTGCTTAGCACAGAACTTGGAACATAGACATGTGCCATTCGGGTATTCTCTTCTCCAGATCCAACATCACCAGGGAGAAGATTTGGGCCCAAGTCCTTGACCTACTCTGGCAAAACATCAGACCATGGCCAAATCACTTCAACCTAAGCCTTAGTCTCCCCATCTGTACAAAGGAGTTGTGACCTTTTCATTTCTTACCTCTGGGGACTGCTGAGAGGTGGGAAACAGGAAGGCCCTTACTCTCCCCTCCCAGGATCACTCCTGAATCACCGTGGAACTAGGGCAGCCTCCTGGATGTGTGTCTTACAGACTTGCTCATGTTCCCAGGAAGATCCTGGCTACTGGATGTGGTGGGCCAGGCCTGTGATTAAGGGGAGCTCGGCGGCTCAGCCGGCGATGAGATCAGGGTCAGCAGGCAGTAACCACACCAGAAGGTTCCTGTCATTGTGATACAGCCTTTTGGGAGTTGGGAAGATGCACAGCGAAAGGCCTGACCACCATGTGGGGAGCTCGGGAACCCCCCCAAAGGGAACGTGCCGGGAATCAGCCGGGCCCATCTCACCACAGTGGGGAGGCCAGGAACCAAGGAGCATTCTCACCAAGGCAGCCCACAATCACCCTTTCCCAGCCCCTGGACAACAACATCTGGCTTCCAGTTGTCCATTCCCTTCCAGCCCTTAAATCATCCAGGCACTGTGAGTCTCAAAGGGACTTCAGGGCTTCCCAAAGGTCACACAGTGAAGGGTGGATGGGACTGG
The DNA here is from genome assembly GCA_023553655.1 of Myrmecobius fasciatus. NCBI lineage: Eukaryota > Metazoa > Chordata > Mammalia > Dasyuromorphia > Myrmecobiidae > Myrmecobius > Myrmecobius fasciatus. The sequence continues at coordinate 150,430 of JAJPUD010004401.1, read as the reverse complement.
GTTGTAAAGCCAGCTCAGAGATTTCAGCTCTGCCATGTTGTCTCCTGAGGGTAAAGTTTGCCTGGCACTGTTTTGGAGGGGAAAGTTTGCCCTAACACTGATTTGGAGAGTAGAGTTTGCCCTATCACTGCTTTGGAAGGTAGGGTTTACCTGGCACTGCTTTGGACTCTGGGACCTTAAGCTTCATCAGATGCAACTTCCTGATCTTGCAGGATAGGAATCTGAGAGAGGGAAAGAAGAGATGTGGCTTGGGAGTGTCTTGGGAGATTCAGGAGAGCAGGACGAACTTGAGAACCCATGATCCCCTTTAACCATCTGATCAAAGACTCCAGGGCTGAGGGCAACCTTGGAGATTGTCAAGGAAAAGAGAGAGGAAGAGCTATGCATCTAGAAAGAAACAAAGAGGAGCTTTGATTCCAATCTCTGGCTCCTAGATCAGGTTTCTGGCCACAGCCCACCATGTTAGCTCACATACAAAGCTTGGGATTCTCCTTGTTACCTATGGGTGAGCCAGCATGGCGACCCTCTCTCCTAAGCCCCAAAATAGGACATGTGGTCCATCAAGGGATGTGCCTTTCTCAGTGTCATTTAAAATGATCCTTTCTTTCTTTGAAATGGGGGTGAAAGACCCAATGGTCACCTCCAAGAAAGAAAGAGAAGGGCAAAGTGTTCACTGAGGATGCTTCTTCCTCAAAATGCAAGGTTCAACTGTGCCAGAAAGAAGGAAACTGTTTGAATTGAGGACACCCATGATGCTTAGAAGCACGGGCCAGGAGGAGACTGGGTAGAGAGTGCCAGGAGGGCACACAGCCAAAACATAATGGTCAGAAGAAGCCATCCATGGACACTCTCAAAGTCTTTCTGGAGAACTCTGGGATCGACTGTGAGACACGGGAGATACTGGCACAGGACTGCCCAGCATAGAGTGCTCTCATCAGAGAAGGCACTGTGCTCCATGAGCAAAGCAGAATTGAAGTAGCTTAAGAGAAAAAGAAATGCACAAAGTGAGAAAGTTCACCCCAAATGTTCACATGGACTATTTTGTTGGACCTGTGGGAGAACCTTCTGAGATCTTATTGGTCTGATCAGCCAGTCAGGCACACTGCCATGACCCCAAAATCATGATTTTGGTCCTCTGTGAGAACAAAGGGCAGCAATCGCCAAATGGATAGCCTCCCAGGAGTGTTGTGAGGATCAAATGGGACAGGAATTGTAAACACAGAGCTTGGGATGTGTGTGTGTGTGTGTGTGTGTGTGTGTGTGTGTGTGTGTGTACATGCAAGAGTGTGTGCTTGTGTATGTGTGTGGACTCATATTCTCCTCGTCCCCAAGGCAATCTGTTACCTTGATACCCAGCTCACATGTTTTAAAAACCGCTGTAGTCCCACAGTTTGGGTGGCAGAATTCTGATGATGATTCTTCCCTTGGTTAGGGTGAGTCAGAAAGGAAGACCCCATTAGGAGACTGATGAGGGCAAGTGGGCTTATCTTAATGCTTCATATGTGGGCAATGAACCCTTTGATCTTTTATGGCAACACCTTGCCCCAGATAACATGGGAGAGGATTAGCTCTTGTCCACCTTGATCCATGGATGGGAAGAAGATAAATGAGGAAGACTGATGAAAGGAGGAGGAAATTCTCCTTCTCTATCACTTCCAAACCTACTGAGAGGCACCTGAGGATGGAAACCTGCTCCTCCAAGGGAGGTTGGGGTGCAGATCAGAAGGTTATAAAAGATTTCAGCATGTGAAGAAAGTCTAGGAGGAGAGAACACTGGTCACATTTTCCTTCTTGCCTCTGAGGGCAGTGATTGGACAAAGAAATAGGCTGGCACAGAGGCTGATGGGAATCTTACCTGGGACTAAAATGTTCCTCCAACATCAGGTTGAGCAAACACTAAAAGCTCCTACTGCTGGGAGCTGAGAACACTTGTAGGTCAAGTAATGTAGGGGATGTGAAAACTTCAGGATGAGACAGGTAAAGTGGGGGCCCTACTCTTCATAAGGGGCTGATAATGACTCAGACTATACATTGTTCACTGGCAGGTGCGATTGTTTTCTAGGAGTTCTGATATCTTGTTTCCTATTCTATATTCATTCTATATGCCTTGTGAACCTTTGTGCTTGTAAGAAAGGTGGTAACTACAGTGTGGTGGCAGAGGAGTGTTAGATATTAAAGATCCTAGATTATCTGAGTTGGAGTAAAGGACCTAGAGGAACTAGAACTTTCCCAAATTCTCTCCTTGTTTCTGTCTCTGTCTCTTTCTTCACTCAAACATATACACAGCCACACACACACACACACACACACACACACACACACACACACAGAGGAATTGTTTCTTTGTATTTTATCTCGGTAGGAACTAATTAAGGTAACTTGAGGGAGTGAGAGTTGTACCTTGGGAAGATCATGGATTGGGAAGGAGAGAAACTGGAGCTAAAGAAGACCAATTAAAAAGAAAAACTATTGTGATAGTCCTAGTGAAAGACCATGAGATCTTGAACTAGGATGGTGGTGAAATGAGTCAAGAGAAACAAGGGGACCTAAAATGTCAACTCTTGGTGACAGACTGGGTATGGGCAGAGTAGGAAATGGGAGGTAAGGAGATGAGTGACCTGGGGATTGCAAGCCTGGGAGACTGTGGAAATCATGGAATCAATGGGCTCTGAGGCCCCTAGGGGGTGCCTTTGGATGCTGGGAGGTTACTTTCTTGTTGCTAGAAGGGTTTTTCCCCACCCCTGGATATCTTGTGAGCAATAAGCCTCGGGCTAGAGCTGGAGAGGATCTGTCTGGAAGTTACCGCCTACTCTCTGTGACAATAATCCCCCTCCTAACAGCTCCTGCTTGTAGCATTTCATAGTCTACAGCTGTGACTACAGTCTCAGTCTACAGCTGGAAGGCATTTCTAGGACAATCTCCCTCAATTTACCCGACCTTCCAATGCCTCAGTTTCCATATCTCCTCAATTTACATATGAGTAAACTGAGACCCCTGGAAGAGAATAGCCAGTGGCAATTTTGGAACTTGAACTTGAACCCGAGTCCTCTGGCTATAAATCTGGCATTTCTTCTCAATGTCTCACTTCATTTGTGGAGGACTTTGCACTGTCAGGGGTCTTATTTTACAAAGGAAAACCTTCACCTGGCGCAGGAAATGTCCTGATGAGTAAGCTCAGGAATCTAACCCCAAGGCTTGGGTTGTGAGACCACTGGAACACTCTGTCCCTAATCCCCGGGTTTAGGGACCAGTTAGGTGTTTTATGGGACACAGTCCATGGCACATTCCGTGACTCATTCTACACCAGAACAGATGATTATGTTGAGACTTTTATGTCTCTCATTTTTACAGAGGAGGAAACCGAGGCCAGAAAGGCAAGCCAACGATCCGATGTGGAGCGAATTCGTGGCTGACCAGGAGCAGATTGCCTCGTTTCCTGAGTGTGCCCCATGTGATCATAAAAAGAAAAGTTGTACTTTAACCAACCACAAAATGACAGTGTGGCGCTAAGGCGTTTTTTACTAGTTGAAACTCTTGGAGAACTGGCTCTGGAGGAAGAGGTCTTGAGTTCAAATCTCAGCTTTTCGACTATGGACTTCACTTCACTTTCCTGGCCTTAGTTTACTCTACTGTAACATAAGGACGTTTAACTGGTTGACCTCCAATGTCCCCTTCGGGTCTAATCTAGGGTAGTGTTAAATCTAGTGATTGTTGTCCCCATTTTACAGGTGTGGAAATTGAGGCACTCAGAGTTGTACTAATTGAGGCAGCACCCAGACCTAGGTCTCCCAACTCCATCAACAACTCTCAGGAAAACTGCTGAGAAATCATTTCCCTACACTGAAAAATGGGGGTGTTGGGCTAATTGGCTCCTGGAGCTGTGACTGAAGAAATGGGGGTCACTGCAAAGGCTGTGGGCAAAGGGCCTGGGCACCCACTCAGCACACCTACTGTGTTCAAAAAGACACAGAAACCCAGAGTATCTGGGATTAGCTCCTGCTTCTGACCCTTTGTGAATGTGGGATCCTCTCAATGCCCCAGGCAAAGCTCTTAGCTGGAGGAAACTAAGCCCAGGTGAGCTCCCTTTGAGGAGATCATCTACACTGGGGATTCTCAACACAGCTACACTCACTCATAGGGTGAGAGAAGGGTGGGATGGAGGTCATGAAGAAGTGCTCCTACCCAGGGGTCTGTCTCAGGAGCTCAAAGGAGGCCCCAAAAAAGTTCTAAGGGAGATCCAAGGAAGACCAATCACTCCCCTTTGGGATAAATCATGGAAGGCTTCACATATGAGGCAGCATATGTGCTGATATTGAACATATAAAACATGATTATTTTTTAAAAAGTAGATTTCAACTAACAAGCATTATTTTATCTTCCTCTTACCTCAAAGAAAAAAGAAAAAAGGGAAGAAGGAAGGAAGGGGGAAAGAAGAAGAAAAGGAGAGAAAAAGGGAAGGAGGAAATAAGGAAGAAGGAGGGGAGGAAGGAAAGAAAAAGGAAGGGAAGGAGGAAGGGAAGAAGAGAAAAAGACAGGAAGGGAAGAAGGAGAGAGGGAGGGAAGGAAAAAAGAAAGGAGCTCACTGGTGAAAGAGTATGCTCAACTTATAACTTTTCAGTATTATTGGCAGCCTAGTGACTGGACCAAGTCAGAGCTCCACCAACTATGTACTAGTGTGCTTGTTTTCCCACAACCCCCCCCCAATTTGTCATTTTCCTTTTTTTAATCAATTTAGCCAATCTGATGGATGTGTGGTAGGATCTCAAAGTTGCTTTCATTTGCATTTTCTCATGATTACCCTATAAAGTACTTTTTAAGAAAGAAGGCTGGTAGGGCAGCTAGGTGATACAATGGATAAAGCACCAGCCCTGAGAGAACCTGAGTTCAATTCTGATCTCAAAAACATAACAAGTTTCTAGAGGTGTGACCCTGGGCAAGTCACTTAACCCCAACTGTCTCAGCAAAAGAAGTAGAAGAAGAAGGCTGTTGCTTCCCATATATCATCCAGAGCACATGGCACCCCCCCAGCCCCTTCTGAAGCATTTTGGAGGTTACCGTGTCCCAGTTTTACAAAAGGCAGAAATCAGGCTGAAGTCTACACAGTCAGTCACCAAGGATTTAAGGCATGCTAAGAGTTGGGGGCACAATGAAAGGCAAAACTCATTCCTGCCTGTGGAGAGCTCCTGTTTAATGGGGAGGTAACATGGGAAAATTTGAGCACTGACCAGTGGGAAGACACTGAGAAGAGACCCAGGTGATGAGGGAGGGATCTGAGAGAGACCTCTTGTAGAGGGGGCCTCTGAGCCCAGGCACCTTGATCTGGACCTTATTTCTGGGTATCCCTCTGCTTCTTGGGATTTCCAAGGTCACTGGTCCTGTAGCCAATTCCATTCTGCCCTCCTGAATCTCCCACAATAAACTGCTGTTCCTGTAGCCCAGGATATACTCTTTCCTTTCTCTAGGGTTGCTCAGTTTCTCCATCTGTAAGATGAGGGGAAAGGACTGCATGGTCTTTAGAGCCAAATGAGTGGGCTCTGGACCAGGGCTCAGGAGAGCAGGAGGTGACTCTTTGGGTGAGAATGGGCCTCTCTAAAATGAGAGGTTTGGTTAAAGGGTTCCTCCCACCCACTGGCTGGGTGGACTGATGGGCAGTCCCCTGGCAGCTGGGCTGAGGAGCTCTGAGAGAGCACCAGAAGCAAAGACCTTTCCCACAGTTCGCTCCAGCGGGCCTGCTCAGGCTCAGAGCTGGCCCACACCCAGGGGGCAGCTGGGAAGCCCGATGGCTTTCGCTCCGCTGACCAAGACAAGGGCCCAGCGGTAGCCAATGGTCCCATCGCCCCACCCCCTGGGAGCAGGGATTAACCTAGGGCCCTTTCAAACTTGCCTAGGTTTTCAGAGGGCCCCCGGACGGGAGAATGGTGGCCCGGCTGGGATTCCTTCTGGGTCTTTAAACCCACACAGAGCAGACTGGGGGAAGTCGAGGGCAGAAAGGCCCCTCCCTCACTAACATTCCTTCCATTCAGCCCCCACGGGCTCCCAGAGACCGCCAGCCTGGGTGCCTCCGAGACCACCCCCGGGCATGGGAACTAGACCGGGCAGCAGTGGATGGCAGTAGCGATTCCCACTTAGGCCTGGCAGGCTTAGACGTGGCAATCGACAGAAAAGAGGCAGGTTCAAATCCTGTGGGATTGTGGGACAATCGTCCAGCCTGCCAGTAAGCCTCAGCTACTTCAGCTTACGAGGTCACAAGATACCATTTGGGGAGCTGCAGGGGATTGGCTGAGCTGACCTCTGATCCTGGGATATGGCATCCAGCCTGATCTCTGAAACCCCCTGGCCAAAGCTTCTGCCCCTGAGCTCTGCCGAGTCAGCTCTGTGAATGGGGAGAGCACAGGGATTGTCCCTGAGGATGCAGGTTGTTGGGGGGAAAGCTTGGCAAACATCAAGGGGCCCAATACAGAAATGTGAGTTGTTGTAATCATGGGAGGAGAGACCAAAGCTGGAGTCAGCCAGCACGGGAACTAGACTGGGCAAAGCGGGCACGGAGATGGGGCCAGGCAGGGTGACGGAGGGCCCGCTTTTGGCCAGGAGGGCTCTTGGCAGCTCCTCCTCTTGGGCTTTCCTTTATCTCTTCTCCCCCACATCCTTGGGAGGGAAAACAGAAGCAGGAGGACACCTCTTTTTTTGCATGGAGCCCCAAAGTGAAGGGACAGAGCCAGCATTTGAACCTGGGGCCATTCCCCATGCTCCCCATTGTCCCTTCTCCGATTGGGCCTGGGCCTGGGCTCCTGGCCTTCCAGGGCCCAGCAGGTTCTGGGGCCGGGCCATTTCTGTGGGGCTGTGGGGGACACCCCTGAGGGCAGCGGGGGAGGCCACGGGGCAAGGCTGGGACCATCCTCACTCATGCAGAGGAAATCGCTGAGCCCTCCCTTGGCCACATTATCCAAACACAGCTTGGGGACTGAGAATCCCTCGAGGGCATTGTCCCTTGCCTGAGAACCAGAGGGGACAGGGCCCAGCACACAAAAGGTTCGCTGATGAGTCCATTTTCACAGCCCGGCTGAGAAAAAGACCCAGAATGGGAACAAAGGATGCCCAGGGGCCCAAGGCTACTGGGCTGGGAGCTGTGGCTTAGTCATGGTCCAGCTGCCCAGGAGGGCCTGGGGGAAACCCTGCCGAGGGGGCCCAATTAGGGGCCTAGCCCAGCAGCTTCAGGCCCAGGACTCGGTGGCAGGGAGGGACTGGGGGGAGCCCTGAAGGCCTGCCCCCCCATGGCCCCAGCGGCTTCAGGCCCAGGACTCAAGGCAGAAAGGGACTGGGGGGAGCCCTGAAGGCCTGCCCCCCCCATGGGCCCAGGATCTTCGGGCCCATGACTCGGTGGCAGGGAGAGCCTAGGGGGAGCCCTGCTGGGTGGGGCCCAATTAGGGGTGATTGGGGACCAGTGACTGACCAGGGATTGGGGACCAGTGACTGACCAGTGACCAGTGACCAGCAGGGGCCCTGTCAGCAGGACAGCCACGAGCTCACGGCCCCTTCCATCCCAGGGAAGGCTGTAGTGGGAAAGCAACAAGAGCCCATCCATCACGCCCCATGGGGTGGTGGTCGGAACCTTGGAGCAAACCCTGGAAGCCGCCCCCACCATCTCCTGCTGGGTTCCAGTCTCTTCCCACCCGGATGTGGCTTCAAAGTGTTTTCATGACCTCTGGATGGAAAGGCAGCCTCTGGACTACAGAGATGGGGGTCACCTTGTCAATGCCCCAATTTTATGGGGGAGGGGAATGAAGAGGCTTGCCTTGTCCTTGAGGTAGAGCTGGTTCCGGGTTCCAGTCCGGGTCTTTTTCTGCTCCCTCAGTGCCCGGAGTCAGGAAAACCCGAATTCATTCAAATCTCACCTTGGACACTTCCTACCCATGTACCTCTGAGCCTGCTTCCCCTTCTGCTAACTGACTCACTGACACCCCCCCACCCCGCCACGATTCTTGCCAGCTCTAGGACCCTTCTTCTTTATGGCCCTTCCAGGGGGAGGCGTTCAAGGCTTCACAATCTGTCCCCTGCCGACAAGCCCCTCCGTCTCCCTGCTCTGCCTGTTCTCTCTAGCTTCCTCCTCCTCCAGCTCAGACCCCTGGCTTTAGGGAGAGAAGTGAGAGCCAGAAGGAGAAGGCTCATGCTAGGTGAGCCAGAAGGGGGCATATCTGGGGCAGGGGCCATCTTGGGTCCTGTCTTTCCAGACGGAACCCTCGTTCTTGGTCACATCACACATGCTGATGTGACACAGCGGGAAGCTTGGGAATCGGGGGTCCATCCCTCCCTTGCCTTGCCTCAGTTTCCTCCTTCTGGCTCTGTCAGCCCCAGATCTGCGGTCCCCTTCTGGTGGAGCCTGCCCATCCCATCTCCAACGTCCCGCTGGCTTCCTCTCGGGGGGAGCCCCGGGTCTGGCAGCCAGCGCCCACTCCCTTGCACGCAGTTGCGTTTGGAGTTTGATTTATGACCGGAAATGGAGTATTTTCAGCCGAAAGGGAGGGCTCAGGGTTCCAGCCGATTTTGCGCCCTCCTCCTGCGGTTACCGCGTCCTCCTCCGCCCACTGAGGACGGCCTCGAGGTTCGGGGGGACTTCCTACCGGCGCTATTTGCTTTGGCCTGAGTCTGGGAGAGGCTGAGGTGGGCAGCGGGGGGCTCCCGGGGCATGGAGGAAGTGCCTCCGCAGGCCCCTACCACGGGCGATCATCTGGCCGAATCAGGGCAGAACCGGACCCCATAAGGACGCTGACCCTGGAGGCCAGAGCCCGGCAAGGAACCTGGGAGGCCACTAAGCCTCAGGCCCTCATTCACCAGGAGGCTCCGGAAGAGTTAATGGGGCAAATGCCTGAGGGAGGATTCGCATTCAAGTCTTTGGGGATGCCCCAAACCCCCATTCTAATCCCAGCTTCCTCCGTAATTAGCGGTGTGATGTCCACAAAAATTCACGGTTTCCTAACAACAAATATTAGACTCACAATATGGCAGATAGGAAGATGGAGAGAGAGACAGAGAAAGAGACAGACAGACAGACAGACACAGAGAGAGAGACACAGAGAGAAACAGAGAGACAGACAGAGACGCACACACAGAGACAGACAGGGAGACAGAGACAGAGAGAGACAGACAGAGACAGAGAAAGACTAGAGTCAGAGACAAAGACAGACACAGAGACAGAGGTGGAAGAGGTGAGGGATGGAGAGGGAAAGAGAGTCACCGAGTCACACACAGGGAGACAGGGAGATATGGAGGGAGAAGGGAGAGTGGAGGCAGAGGGGAGGGAAGGCAAGGGCCCACCTTTCTGGTCATGCTGTTCCCCCTAACCCAAGGGATATTTTGGGGAGCCCCACCTTCCCCCACCCCCCAACTCTAGTAACCCTGTCAGAAAAGCCTCTAGATGAGGCTGTGTGGGTTGCCTTTTTCTCAGGATGTTCATCCCTTTTATCCTCTGTACCCAGATTTTACAAGAAGCCAGGCTAGAGTTTGTAGACTTCCTGTTTGTGAAAACCTTGTTCCCTCCCCCAGGCTTCTTGTCCATCTCTGGGCTCCCCATCACACCATGGGTGGCCCCGTTGGGATTCTTGCACCCCCTTCCTCGTGCTCAATTCTCCCCCATCTGAAGAGGGACTCCCCAAGAACCTCTGTGTTTCTGAGCCGGAGGGCGCTCAGTGGATGCACCAAAGAGTCTCCATCATAACCCCCAGCAGACACACCCCTGGTCATAGCCACTTTGCTGGGAGACCCCAAAGGAGCATCTCCGACTGAGGGAGCCCCTTCCACAAGCTAACTGCTGGGATGTTCTTCCAGTCATCGGCCAAGGGGTCCCTTTGGGGGTTCTTCTCACGGCTGCTCCTGGGGCCCATCTCCACGACTGGCCAAGTCAGCCCTAACCTCTCAAGGCCTGACATCCCCAACTCCTTCAAGCGGTCCTTGGCCCTCTACCATCTGGATTGCCCTCCCGTCTCACTGTCCAAACGTGGCACCCAGAAATAAACCCGGCAGCCTGACGGGGGGCTGATCAGGGTTCCTGAGAGGGAGCTGATCAGGACACCTGACAGGAGGTTGATCAGGGCAGAGCATGGGGGGGGGGGGGCTGGTCCTTTCAGCAGTCCTGGACACAGCCCCGAGTCACCTTCACTTTCTTGGAGGCCATTTCCAAGAGCTAGCTTGTGGTCCAGTCCTCCTCCTGGGTCTTTTTCCTGCTATTCAGCCCTGCCTTTTCCAGGTTGTCCATCCAAGGCCTCCCCTGTAAGACTCTCCCATTTAGGCTTTCGGTTGGTCAGCAGGTCATGAATTTTCTTAACTACAGCCAACTCCTACAGCCCATCTTCCCTCAGCCTCCTCAGACCTGCAGGGCTGGAAAGGGCCTCAGGAAGACCCCGTCCCACCGACACTTCTCATCTGACAAAGCCTATCCTTCCCCCCCTCCTCTCTCCTCCTCCCCCAGTTTCCAGGTGAGTGAAAGTAGAGCCAGAAGGCAAACAAGCTGGGCGGCTTCCTCAGCCTCCTCCATCATCTCTGTTCCCTTTGGGGAAGGGATAAACACCTTCTGACAAAATCGCCCTTTCTTCTGAAGGGGATCACAGCCAGGAGAGAGCACCAGGAAAGGCCTCCTTGGTTTGGTTCAATAAATGCAGCCTCCTCTGCAGGTCCCTTGGTGCCAGGATGCCAGGGCCTGCCAATTAGGGAGAGAAGGGGCAGAGTCCAAGCGCAATGCTGAATATACAGTCATTCATTCTAAGCCACCCCTTCCAGGACCCTGCCCGCTGGACACTCTTACTTGTATTCATGTGACTCCCCCCCCCCATCAAGTGCTCCCATCTCACCCCTTCCTGTCAGACAAAAGTGGCCAAGTGGGCCAAAGGTGGGCGGGGAAGCACCTGCCTGATGCCCCAAGGGAAGACCCCCTGGTCTTTCCCAGGAACCCTTGCCACTGTACCAAGACCAGAGGTCCCTGGGTCACTAGCTCGCTTCACCCCAAGCCTGTCCCAGTTACCAGCCCTGAAGAATAACGGGCTGCCTCCCCTGGCCCGGATCCGGACTGCCTTTTGGACTCGCCAGCGTGGAGGAGGGGAACCTCCGGATGGCCAAACAGTATTTTTTCTGTTCTCACTTTCACAAGCCGAATTCAGTCCTCTCAATGTGGGAGGAGGGGAGGGAGCAGGCTTGGATCCCCTAGTTCCAGCTCAAGGAGAAAAAACTCAGCCAGTGTGAAAACTCTCTCCATCTAGTTAGTAAATCAGTTTCTCTCTCTTTTCTCTCCCCCCTCCCCCATAAAATAAAGCCCCCCTATTGTTTCCAAGGCAGGACACGGCTTCTATGGAACTCTGCTACTAATGAATGAAAATGGTCTAGCCTCCCCCCCTTCCCCTGACCAATCCCTCATCAGGGGCTTTAAAAGCAAAGACACAAAGCCTGGGATAGGGAATTATCCCCCTCAGCCCCTCCCACCAGCCCTGGCAGGGGGGCTGCCCCAGATCAGCTGGGGGCATCCTCTGGGCAGGATTGGGACTTGTTCCTGGGCTGCCTGCCCTCCCTCCCCATGGAGGTCCCTTACACTGGACTCAAGTTTGAGCACCAACTGAGCTCCAAAGTGGGGGAGAGACTGGCCAGAGTGGTAAGAGAAAGGCCATTTCCTATTCTGGGCCCAAGAGGCCCCATGGCCCATACCTGGGCCCTGACACTCAGAAGCTGTGAGACTTCCTGGGGGGGAGCCTCTGCCTATGACCAGTCCACACTTGCTCCCAGCGTGCTGCCAGTGTAGAAAGGGCCTTTCTCTCACTGACTCTGGGAGCATCCCGCCAAGCTTCCTGGGCAGGACCCCCAACTCCAGAAATGGCAGGCTCTGGCTTTATTCCTGGCAGAAGGCCCCTCACTCTGGGCTGCCCCTCAGGCCCCCTCCTCTCAGAAAGATGGCGGGAGCAGACATGAACCCATATTCTTGATATCTTTTTCCCCACTAGAATGGGAGCTCTTTGAGGTCGGGGACTGTTTTTACCTCTCTTTGTATCCCTAGCACTTAGCCCAGTGGCTAACATACAGTAGGCGCTTAATAAATGCTTATTGACTTGACATGATAAGTTAACAATTATAATTGTTTAAGGATATATATATATATATATATATATATATATATATATATATATATATATATAATTTGAGGAAATCTCAAGGCAGATCTCAAGGATCCCAGGGACCCTCTCTTTACAGATTCCAGGATCTTGGGGTTAGGGCTGTGGGCTTCCATCAGAGGCCCCTTGGAGGGCCTCAGTTTGACTTCATTTGACCTGCCTGGGCCCCATCTTAAGTACCTTAGCCAAGATCTGAAACCAGGTGGCAACAAGTTGGAGCATCTGAGTCCAAGTCTGTGTCTGCTGCTTCCTGGCTCTGGGACCCTGGGCTCCACCTCACCTGCCCTCTCAGGGCTCAGCTGTCAGTTCTCTCTGGCCTCCATGGCCCCTCTCACGGCCCCCCAGCTCCAGAACTCAGACACTCCAAGGGGAGTTTTTTTGGGGGGCCACAGTTCCACGTCAGACCCGTGGCTGAGCTGCCCGCCTTTCATCCGAGGGGCTAGCACTCTCACCCTGTCCTGGGCAGGCGGTTCCCAGAAGCCTGAAAAGGCCTTATTCATGGCGAGTTCCTGAGGAGGTTCAGGGGCCACGGCCGGCGCGGAGAGGGGGGCCCACACCTGGGCTGGCCTGGAAGCCGAGGGCGGCAGTATAAAGAGAGTCTGTTCTTGGAGGGGACCCCGGAGGCAGGATTGGAAGGAGGGGCCTCGGCGCCGGATGCTCAGTGGCCCAGGCGCTCCAGATGGTCAGTACTTAAGGTCAGGGGGAGGCGAGCAGGAAAGCCGAGGATCTGCCCCAGTAGAGTGGGAAGGCCCTGGAATCAGGAGACCTGGACCCTGGCATGGAAAGACCCGGGCTGGAAGTTCTCTGGGGAAGGATCATCTCACCCACAGTAAGGAAGCTGAGAGGAAGTGGCTTCCTGGGGACCCAGCCAGGGAAGGTGGCTGCACCACTGGCCCACACTGCCTCTGAGAGTGCCCACCTTGGGATGGGGAGAGCCCTGGCCTGGCCTGGTTTGCACAGGGTAATTGGGGTGACTTTCTTGGAGAGTATCTGAGTGTGAGTGAGGGGAGCTGGGGAGGAAGACCTCTCTTTGGACTAACAAGAGAAGCTCTACTCCTGCTGGAGGTATCGACTTGGCTGAGTGGCCCTAGGTCCCCCGCTGGGACATGGGGTGCCTCTCTCACTGGGCGGTCATGAGTCCCTAGTGAGACCCTGGAGGGAAAGTGCTTCTTCAAAGAGCTGTATTTGGGGGTACCTAGATACCAGAGGGAGAAGAGGGCAGCTGCCAGACCAGAATCTCCTCGGAAGCTGCCCTAGCACCCCGTCTGAGAGGAGAGGGAACCTCCTTGAGTCCCTGGTGAATTCTGAGCTCCAGCAGTGGGGTGAGGTCCTTCCACGCAGGGCATCAATGACAGAGGGACGCGGGCAGAAGAACCAGCCGAGAGACCTGGGGCATATATATTTCAGAGGGGAACTGTCCCAAGCCCGAGAACTTCCTCCCAGAAGCTTTGAGGTCCCTGTTCTGGGGAGCCCCCAGGGGGCAACTCGAATGCAGTGGAGAGAGAACTGAGGGATGACCCCAAATTCAGTCCTCTCTTTTGGCAACAGGAAACCAGAGAGAAGAGGCAGCCCCCTTTCTCGAGACTGACAGTGAGCCAGAGCTGGGAGTGGAGCCCTAGCCACCCTGCTACCACATGGCACTGCTGAGTGGAGGCCCACCAAAGAGCCTGACTATGCAGACCAGGAGACCCAGGACTGAGCATCCCCCCTCTACACCCTGGCCCAACCTCCCCTGGGCTCAGCTGAGCTGCCTCTTCCTCCTGGAAGCCTTCCCTGACCAGCTAACCCGGGTCCAAATCTGCCTTCGGACACTTATTGTGTGACCTTGGACATGGGTCACCTCCCCGGGTCTCAGTTTCCTCTTCTGTAGAATGGGCGGGGTGGAGGGATGGACCACAGCTCAGCCTTTGCAGTCCCTTCTGCCTCAGGATTTAGGATTCTGTGTGGGGAGACGTGGAGACTTAACCTTCATTGCTCCCTCCCTTGAACACTTTTCCTCTTGCCATCAATCATTTTTTTTTTAAACGACACAGTTCGGGATGGTGGGAGGGCACGGCCATTTCCCCCTGGCCTCTGAGATCAGCAGAATCTTGTTCTGGGAGGTCCTGGGGCCAGCTGCGCTCGGAGCCTGGGATCACCAGAGATGGAGCCTTCGGGACTCCATGGCAGTGCTCAAGGCTCCGAAATTGGAACCCACCATTAGCAGGGAAGAGACATTTCTGAGTAATGGGATCTTGGTGTTTTTTTCCCTTGCCCACAGGAAGCTCCAAAGAGTCTTAACTTTGAAAAAAAAAATAATCATCTGGGATTTCCACTGGCAGGACCATCGGGCTTTACATCCCCGCTGGGCTGCAGCAGGAGGGGCCCAAGGTTCCCACCTCCACAGTTCTGACTTAGAGGGCATGGGTGGGAGGTGGAGGTGGAGGCAGGCTGGTGCTCATGGAGGACCACGGCTGACTGACTCACCACTAACGGAGGAGCGGAGCTCAAAGGCCCGGGTTCCAATGGCAGCTCAGCCACCAGTGATGGCGGATCTTGGACCAGTTTGGGGGGACCTTGTGGGGCTGCAGGTTTCTAAGTTCTAGGACTCACGGCCTGTTCCACTGGAGCTAACAAATATGGGTTACATGGCAAGTCTTGAGGATCGAGAACACAATGGAAGGCATCCCTGCCCTCAAGGCTGACATATTGGGTCAGGGTGGAGGGAGAAGGCTACAGAAAACCCACCACCCCGGGCTGAATGGGGAAGTTCTTGTGGTGGGGCAGAGCTTCCGGCGATTGGGGAGCTGGGGGTCCCAGCCCCACGCCCTGCCCCCAGTCTCATCCCCAGTCCTGTGTCCTAGTCTGGAGGAGTCAGAAGGAGACTGAGAAGCTCCAGAATGTCCAGGAGAGCAACAGTCCCTTAGTCCCTGACATAGAAAAGGGCCATGTTTAGTCTGCTGGTATGAGAGCGGTTTTTAAGTATATGGAAGAGGGAAGTCCGTGGTCTGCTGGGTCTCTGAAGACTGAATTAAGAGCAGTGGGAGGAAGATGTTAGGAGAGACTTCCTTCCCCAAAAGCTGTCCCAGAAAGGAACAGGCCAGCACAAGAGCTGGTGGGCCTCCCTCCTTGGAAGCCCTCACGACCCTCAGTGGACATTTCTCTCTTGTATAGATCAGACCCCATGGCCACTTTAGTCCCTTCTAATTTCCGAATTCTGCCAAAGGTAGAAAGACAAAAATAAAACCTTCTCTGCCCTGAAGGCAGCTGGAACTCTTTGAGCTGATGGTGGAGATGAGGATGGAAGGGATTGCAAAGGCCATGAGAGATCCAAGTAACTTGGGAAGGTGAGGGGTCTATTATGGGAAGGAAAGTGTGGCTTGATTCCCATTTTCTTAGTATGAATCCTTTATTTAAAGATAGCACAGAACTAATACATTTAAATATCTTGACAGTGTACATTTGGAATACATTGGCAAGGCAAAATAGAGTTTTCAGAGAAAATTATTTTGAATAATTAAAAACAAAATAAAAACCTCCTTCCTCTTCATCCCCCCTCAACAACAACAACAGCAACAACAAAAAAAAAGATCCCTGGGGATGTATTTAATATCTCTTTCCCCTGAAGCAATTGGGGTTAAGTGACTTGCCCAGGGTCACACAGCTAGGAAGAGTTAAGTGGATGTATTTAATATCAAAAGAAACACAAATCATACTAGGTTGTTTAAAGAATTTCTTAATTTTGAAAAGTCTCATGCTGTAGAAGAAATTGTGCTACTCATAGCTATTGGTATGATTGAAATAATGCTAAATAAATCATATGCAAAGCAGTTTTAATGACTTCATTTGCAGGTGATACCAAAAGAAAAAGAATTGCCCCATATCTGAAGATCAGAGGAAAAATTAAATTTTCCTTTAGTTCATTGCAGGTGGATGAAGCAACAGATGCAATTAAAGATGTTCATTTAATCAAATATTTATACTATATTAAAACTGATATTTAGGTTACTCTTTGCAGAATTACTCTGCAAAGTTATTAATGACAAGGCCACATCAAGAGAAATTTTCAGTGTATCTTAATTTTTTTTAACATTTTTATTGAAAGTTTTGAGTTCCAAATTCTTTCCCTCCTGCCCTTCCTCCCTGAGACAGTAAGTAAGCAGGTTACACACGGGCAATTATGTAAAACACAAGATATTTAAAAATACTTTGGATGTATTTCCTCAATTTAAAAATACCTGCCTTGCAAATGGAATGGGAAAAAAATAAAGTTCTACTTACAGCTCAATTGGCCAGTCTACAAAAGTACTTGCCATTTTATTGTAAAGATCTAGCTCTTTTTATAGATAGATAAAAAGAAATACATTTGTCATAACTAAATATTATATATTTACTATTTATCCAAACAAGAATGATTAAAACTTGTTTGTGATAATATATTAAAACATATATTTGAACTTGATATTTTATTTTGTTATAAGTGAATAAAAATTCTCTGATCTTAAAAAAAAGCCACACAAATCTCTCTTCATAACATCTTTAGTGAAAATTGCTTTCTACTGAAGTTGTTCTAAAGACAAAATCTCATTAATAGCTAAAAAAAAAAAAAACAAAAACAACCCAAAAACCAAGAGGTCTTTCCTCAGTGACATTAGTTTTGAGAAACTGCATAAAACTGCACAAAAAAGTCAGTCTGTTCCCCACATCACTGCTATTGGGATTATTTGTGTCATTTTAAAATATAAAAATCATAAAGGACTTCCAAGAGAAAATGTACACTTTGTTGTTTGCTTAAGATTGATCTGAATCGTTTTGAAATTGGAACCACTTTTTGAATAGATCTGAGGTAAGTACATTTTTATGTAGACTGATGAAGGGGGTGTGGGGATGGGGTGCAACAAATTGTAAAAAAAAAAAAAAAGGAACATTATCACTTAAAGCTTGGAAAGCCAAGGCCACTGAGGATCTTCTGGAGACCCGGGGCTTTTTATGGATTTGTTTGTTTACAGGCATTAGATGTGGAGACAGAAGTAACTTCAATTAAAGACTCTCATTTATTAGCTGGGTGATCTTGGATACATCATTCTTTTTCTGTTTCTGAGTTTTCTTAGCTGTAAAATGGGTGCAGTGATAGCCACTGCACTGTCTCCATCCAGGGAGGTGATACAGGTAAAAGTCATTTTGTAAAGTAGATAGGAGAGTGATTGTTATTCCAGCTCGGGTGAGCTGGCAGCTCAGAGCCCCAGGTCCAATGCAAGTGATCACAAGCAGTCACCGCCTCGGGGAAGGTGGCTGGAGACTCTCACCTGCACCCCCAGGCCCAAAAAACAAAGAGCAGGGACTCAGTCTCTCTCTTCCACTCCCTTTCTCTCCCCTTCCTTCCCTCTCGGTCTCTCTTTCCTTCAAGTCCCTTGTCCTTTATTCCTCCCTCTCTCCTTCTTTCCACTGTTCTTCCCTGCTCCCTTTTTCTTTCTCTTCATGTTTTCATTCCTCTTTTTCTGTATTTCCTCTTTGTCTATTTTCAGTGTCTTTTCTCTCCCCTCGCTTGTGATTCTCTCCTCCCCTCCTCCTCCCTTCTCAGCTCTCTCTCTCTCCATCCCTTCTTTTCTTCCCCTCTCCCTCCCTTTCCTCTCTTCCTACCTCACCGGGTTGTTGTGAGGGTCAAATTGAACAATATTTGTAAAGCACTTAGCACAGCGCTCTGCCATATACAGACTTGTTCTCTTCCCTCTCCTTCCCCCTTTCCTCTTCAGTTTACTTTCTTTTTAATCCTGTTTTTTTCTTTCTCTCCCCTTGTACTCCTTCCTTTTTTCTGCTTTTCTGGGTCTCTTTCGTCCCATTTCTCCTGCTCTCTGGTGTTTCTCTATCCTTTCCTTTCTCTCCTTGTTTGTCTTATTGCTCTTTCCCTTCTCCCTCTCTGGTTTTCTCTCCTATTCTCTCGTCTCATCTTCCCCCTTTCCTTCCTCCTCCAGTCCTTCTCTACTAACTAACTGACCTCTGCTTTCTGAGCTGAGCTGGGCGCTGAGTTCTTCAATCAGAACTTGGGCTGAAGCCTCCTGGTCCCGACTACTCTGTTCTGTGAAAAGCGTGTCCGGTGTGTTCCTTCGAAGGCACGCACACTCACACACAGGGCATCCTGGGAGGGAGGGCTTGGGAAGCGTTTCCTCGCAGAGGAGCCCAGGGCAGCCAGCCCAGCTAGCCCCGCGCCCTGAGGCTGCCCGGCCAGGGCCGGCTCTGGGACATCCCGCAGAGGGCAGTGCAGGACTGCGCGCTCACAGGAGGCTGCAGCTGCATCTTGGGCTAGCCTGCTGCTGGCTCCCAAGTGTGCAGCCGGCTCCCTTCTCCCCATTCTGGTCCGCTTCTCTCTCTCCATCCCCTTCCCTCATCTGACCAGGCAGCAGTTCCCCTTCCCTTTCCCCCCTCCTCCTCTTTGTTCTGAGGCTCATTCACTCACCCCCATATTCAGGACCCCGGACCAGACGCCCCCAGGGGGCCGTGGGGGCACAGGGCGCCATGGAGGAGTATAGGAGCCACACAGTGCTTGGGTTCCTGGGCTCATCCTTTGGTACTGGAAGGACCTACCAGTGCTCTAGGATCCGATATAAAAGTCCCATCTTTCCTTCGGACCCAGCCCGGGCACGTGCTCCAGTCTTCTTGTGCCTTATTGCCCGTGTCATAGGTCCCACCCCCGACGTCCCGGATGTCCCACCAACCAGCCCCTCCATCTCTCAGCTCAGCCGCTGCCCCCTGTTCCCAGACCACTCGCCTCCCCAGCTTCTTTTATCAATCGTCCTCCTTTTATCCTGTGTCTGGCTCCTTTTGTCCGCATTTGCCTGCATGTTCTCTCCCACCCCCCTCAGACCATGGGCTCCTCGAGGACAGCGATGGCTTTTTGCCCACCTGGTGGTTTGCCCACTCGGTGCTTTGCCCACCCTGTAGTAGGCACTCAGTGTTGACTGGTGATTGACTGATAGGTTAGAGTGCATCAGGGACAAAAGCCCTGAGACCCAGGCCCTGCCCACTGCTGAGAAGGCCCCGGGTTCAAGCCAGAGCCCTCCTCCCCGGCCAGCCGGGCACTGCGAGTCAGACGCCATGAAACCTGAATCCTCTGTCGGGTTATTTAAACATCACGCTCTCCTCTGTGACAGTGGAATGTTTGCTTATGGCCCGTGAATCATCTGTGGTATTACCTAGGAAAACAGCTCCCTCGGCCCCAGTGGCAGCACTAGCCCTGACTGCCAGCCCCTGCAACCCACCCTCCCTGCAAAGGCCAGCCCCTGCAACCCACCCTCCCTGCAAGTGCCAGCCCCTGCAACCCACCCTCCCTGCAAGGGCCAGCCCCTGCAAC
>JAJPUD010004401.1:98153-130947 GCA_023553655.1 Myrmecobius fasciatus | reverse complement strand
CTGCAACCCACCCTCCCTGCAAGGGCCAGCCCCTGCAACCCACCCTCTCTGCAAGGGCCCACCTCAGCTACGGGCAAGCAGGCCTCCTGCCTCCCCTTGCTCACTGTGGCTGAGCCCTGGGTGAAGGGCAAGGGCCCGGGTCCTGTGGTGGCTCTGGGGGGACAGGGGAGCAGGCAGAATGAGCCAGAGGCCACGAGCCACACCTGAAAAACGAAACCTCTCTAAGGCATCCCCCTCCAAAGGACACCTGACTCCCTGCTTGAATACCTCCAGAGATGGGGAGCTCATTCCTTGCCCCCTACCGGTCTCTGGCCCTTTGGACTCTGTGGAAGCTGGTTGTGGCCCAGCTACCGGAGGAGGCCTGAGCTAACTGGCCCGCCCACTCTGCTGAAGCAGGATGGTGTTTCTGGGATAAAACCCGCACCAGCATTTGACTTTTCAAGTTCAGACAAGGTCTATCTTTCCCCCCCTTTCCCATGGGTGAGGCTAATCCTTTCTCACTGACTGACATGCACTTAGGGAAGCACAGAATCAATATTAACATCTAGGAGGCAGTGGGGTGTGGGGTGAAGGAGGGGGACACACTGAGGAAGATCCAGCAAACTTCCTAAAAGATATCCCACATGTGGATTCAGACGCTCATCCATCACCCCCCTCTCCTACCTTGACTTCTTTATCCTAGTGTCAAACCCCAATCTCAAAGCAGCACTATCCCAGACACCTGTGCAAGAGGCCAGCCAGTCTCCTCCTCCCTCCCCCCTGCCCCCCATCAGCCCTGCCAAGACGGAGCTGTCTGTCTGTCTATGCATCTGGCTAAACTTCCCAGTCTGACATCCTCTCTGGCCCCAGGCTTTGACATTCTCTCCCTGCCCCCACCATGGAATACTTAATATGGCCCATGATACCCCCTCTCTCCCACCCATGATTTCTTTAAGCATCCTGACTTTGTAGTTCATCCAAGTTCAAGATTAATAATAATAGCCTGCATTTATAGTATATATTGACATATGTGTGTGTGAGAGAGAGACAGGGGCAAAGACAGACAAGAGAGAGAAAAAAAAGAAAGACAGAGACAGAGAAAGAGACACAGAGAGACAGAGACACACAGAGAGAAACAGAGAGACAGAGACAGAAACAAAAAGAGAAAGAGACACAGAGAGACAGAGACACACAGAGAGAGATAGAAAGACAGAGACAGAGAGAAACAGAGAGACAGAGAGAGACAAAGAGACAGAGAGAGAGGCTGACACAGAGAAACAAAAAAAGAGACATCCCTCCCAGGATGTCTCAGAAAGAGACAGACACACACACACACACACACACACACACACACAGATAGACAGATAGAAACACAGAGAAAGAAACAAATAGAAAGAGACAGAGAGCCAGAGCCAGAAACATACAGAAAGACAGACACACAGAGAGAAACAGAGAGACAGAAAGAGAAACAGAAATAGAGAGAAAGAAAGAGAGACAGAGACAGAGATAGAGAAAGACAGAGACAGAGGCAGAGAGGGAGAGACAAAGAGACAGAGACAGACACACAGAGAGAATTAGGAGAGGGAGAGGGAGAGAGAGATTCATGTGATTGCCACAACTCTGGGAGGAGGCTAATAATTGTGGAATTAAATAGACTCCAACCCAGGACTGGGAGGGGCAAGAGAGCAGTCAGGTGTTTGGATCTCCCTGAAATCTCTGCAAGCTTTGAAATGGAATCATGGAAATTCATGGTGAAAGGGGGCCTCAGACACCTTTCCCAGCATCCTGGTCCTCGTGGCATGATGTCATGGGAAAACCACTGAAGTGGAAGCCACAACTTTCCTCTTAACATATGATGCCTTGAGCTGAACGCTGCCCTTCCATTGTGGTCTGTCCATGTGTCCAGTGCACTGTACATCCAGCGGGCTGCCAGGCTACATGTGACTCTAATTGAGCTGGTGATCAATAAGCTCCCCTTCTGCAGATAAACTGCCCCTCCCCACTTTTTCCCTTTCTCTTCTCTCTCTGTCTCCCTCCCTCTCTTTCTCATTCTCCTCTTCTCTTCTTTTCCGGGCAGGCTTTGACCCTGGGCTGTCTCCAAGAGGTCATTTCCATAATCAGTAACATCCCTGATGTTTTTAGAAAAAGTACCTAGAGGCCAAAGGAAGCTACAATACTTCCCAAAGTTGACAAAGAGTGTCTGCCCAAAATATTACAAGTCTGGGAAGTCAGGGAGTGGGAATGAGCAGGGTCTGATGAATCACCACTTTCTTTGTAAACTCCATCCCAACTTGGGCCTCTGAATTCTGAGCCCCACTGAGTGATAAATTAGGCCTCCTGCAGTCAACGTTTCCCAAGGTGGAGCCATTACGTTTTCCTTGAAAGATCATTTTTCTCTCTGCCCTGGACACATTTAATCACCATTCAGATAAGTCCTGGCTGAACTGAGCTGAACTCCGTCTTCCAAGTATTCAATGTACTTGCATTGAAGGACCGTCACCAGGAAGGATCAGACTCATTCTGCTTGGTCCAGAGGATGCACAGCTGAGAGGCAACCCCTGATTGGTCCCCATCATTACAAATGACCGGCCACAGAAACTGGAAGCTGAATGGATGCCCATCAATTGGAGAGTGGCTGTATAAATTATGGTATATGAATGTTATGGAATATTATTGTTCTGTAAGAAACGACCAGCAGGGCGACTTCAGAGAGGCCTGGAGAGACTTGCGTGAACTGATGCTGAGTGAAACGAGCATGAACCAGATTACTGTACACGGCAACAACAAGATTATATGATGATCAATTCTGATGGACATGGTTCTCTTCAACAATGAGGTGATTCAAACCAGTTCCTATTGTTCAGTGATGAAGATAGTCATATACATCCAGAGAGAGGCCTGAGGGAACTGAGTGTGGACCACAACATTTTGATGCTTTCTGTGAATATTTCCTTACATTTTGTTTTCCTTCTTAGGTTGTTTTTTTTCTCTTTCTAGATCTGATTTTTCTTGTGTAGTAAGATAACTGTATAGATATGTATACATACATTGGATCTGTCATATATTTTAACATATTTAACATGTATTAGACTACCTGTCATCTAGGGGTGGGAGTGGGGAAAAGGAGGGAAAAAATTTGGAACGAGAAAAATTTTGCAAAGGTCAATGTAGAAAAATCACTCATATGTTCTGTAAATAAAAGGCTTTAATTAAAAACAAACAAACAAATGACCGGCTACGTGGCAAGGCCGAGCTGGGCTGGATGACCTTCTACCAGGGACTTGACAAAGTGCCCTCTGGGGAACATTCAGGGGTCAGAACTAGAGGCTGCTGAGACTTTGAACTGCCCAGGCTCTGTGACTTGCAGATGTGGTAGCGGCTAGTGGGCAATAAGGATGTATGACCAACATATGCATCCGGTCCAGTTGACAGCCAGTGGGTCTCCTTCCCTATTTTTACTTTTTCTTTTTCTTACTCTAACTTTTAATATAACTCTGCCCTCCAGGGTATGTGCACTGAATCCTTGGAAGATGGAGTTGAGCTTTGACTTCAGAATGGAAACTGCCCTCTGGCTCTTAAGGTTCATAAGCCACTTAAGCTCTCAGAGCCCCCAGCTACTCTATAAGACTCTAACTTTGCCCAAAGGTAGCTGGGAGGGCAACAGATGGAATATGGAAAGCCTGAGTTTAAATCTAGCCTCAAATCCTTGCTAGCCAGGTGACCCTGGGCAGGTCACTGAAGTGCTGGCTCCCTGAGTCTCCTCATCCATAAAATGGTGATCATAACAGCATGAGTATATCTGTAAAGGGCTTGGCCCAGTGCCAAGCTTCCTAAGTGGCAGACAAGAATAAGAAAACAAACTTCTAACAAAAGTGAGGAAGAAATTGTTACCGAGATATCTAATAAGTGACTGAAGGACAAGAAGACAGTGTGGTTTAATGGGAGGGGATCTGGATGATCACAAGTCAGAATTTGTTGATTTGGATCCTATCATAAGCTGTGTGACCTTGATATCACAAAAGACAGGGCAATTTATGGTATAAAATTAAAAAACCTTTTACAACAACAAAGTTAATGCAAACAGGAAAATTGTAGCATCAAAGAATTTGCAGAAGGGAGTGAGCCAGAGTTCGTGGAGGAGACTCCACCCTAACAAACTCAACAAGTGGTTTTCCAACAAGCTTTTTTCCAAGGCTTCCTTCCAAGGGTAGAGAGCCTGACACCTTCATTCTGGGAAAATTAAAATAGATCTGAATTTCTTGAAATGGCACCTAAATCTGCTTCTTTAAAATTCCTATTCACTGCTTCTGATTCTGTCCTTTTGGGTCAAGCAAAACAGAGTGAATCCCTTCCGCACAGGGTTAGTACCTGAAAACAGCTTTTGTCCCATTCCATCCCCCACCCTGAGCCCAGCCCTCTCCTCTGTAATCTAAACATGCCCAGTATCCTCAGCCAATCCTCCCAAAACACAGCCAACTTGAGGTCTTTCACAAGCCCAGGCTGCCCTCTTTGGGACACCCCAGTTTATGAGTGTCCTTCTTAAACTGGGGTGCTCAGGATTGAACCCTACATGAGGTCCGATAAAGGAAGATTAACTGTGGGACTTCCTCTTCCTGGAAGCTGCATCCCTCCTAATATAGGCTATTGGTCAACATATCCCAACACTGATGCTGAATGAACTTTCAAATCATGCAAACCCCCAGACCCTTTCAGGATAAATGCTGTCTTTCCATACCTCTCCCCAACTTATATTTCTGAAATTGATTTTCTATATCCAAGTACAAGATTTTGCACTGAAGATTTCATCTTCAACAATTCAGTCCAGTGTCCTGGCCTATTCAGAACCTTTTGGACCCCAAACCTTTCACCTCCTGGATCAGTTTTCCTTCCTTTCCAATTTTTTGTCTTCTGCAAATTTGATAAGCATGTCATCTATGCTTCTATCCAGTGCTGACACGTAAAAGAGCAAAGGCCCCAGCAAGGATCCAAGTGGAACTTCACTGAAGACCTCTTCCACAATGGAATCATTATCATCTTATCCAATCAGCTTTGAATGCTTTTGATTCTATTATGGTCAAGCCCACATCTCTCCACCTGCTCCTTAAGAACAGCATTGCCCACTTTACTAAAGATTTACCAAAATCTAGGAAAATTATGTCCATACCATTCCCTACATCTATTATTTTGTAATTCTGTTTTTAAAGAGGGAAATGAAATTAGGATTATTTTGCTTCCAGCTTCCATCTGAAGAGGTTTATGGGAGGAAATGAGGGAAGAACTAGAGCTGAAAAGGAAGAAAATCATCTTGATGACTTAGAGAAGTTTGGACTAATAAAAGATCAGAATGAATTTGGAGAGGACAAATTTGGCAACATTTAGGGTGAACTGTGGAAAATAGCTCCCAGTCGTGGATAGCTATCAATATTCTACTTCTGGATTGCAAAAATAGCCTGGATAATTTAGGGAGTTCCATAAAAGAAGGAAAATTAGGGAGTAGAACCTGAAGAGGTAGACACCAGAAGGAAAAGGTTGTTGACAAGACAACTTAAAGTAGTCTTAACGATGGAACAGAAAGCTAACATGGATTGGTGGGTGGAGAAAACTGTTGAATCAGATAGGAAAAGAGGTGCTGGACTGAAGGGAAGCCACTGAATTTCAGTGGGGTTGAAAAATCTAAATCAAGAAATTAGGGTTAAGGTGTTCAGACCCAAAAGTAGTTTCAAGGCTGAGAGAAGAAGAAAAACTATTGTTTGGCAAATGACTCCTCCATCAAATGTCTCTGATACAGGTTTGATATACAAATACAGATGTGAGACAGAGAGTCATTTCCCAGTTGGAAAAAACATTATAAGTGCAAACTATTAATATCTATGAAAAAAGCTTCCAAAACACTTATAATAAAAGAAATTAAAACAATTCTGAGGTTTTCTCTCACAACCAGAAAAGATGATTTCCTATTTTCTAAACAGAAATAGTTGGAGTTGTAGAGGCTATAGGAAAACAGATATACTATTACATTATTAGTAGAGTGGCAAATTGGTTCAGGCATTCTAGAAAACAATTCAGAACTATGATATCCTTTAACAGCAATCCTGTGATGAGGTATCTACTTCAATAGGGGTACGGATAGAGGGAATGGCCCTTCTATCCAAAAAATACCAAGTAGTCCTAATAATACCATTTATGATATCAAAAATTTGAAAACAAAGTGGGTTTGGCAAGTGATTAAATACTGACAAATGGTTAAACAAACTGTGGACCTTAATGTAATGACTTCCTTGTAAGAAAAGACAAACAAGAAGAATTCTGAGGAAATTGGGAAGGCTTTCATGAAGCAACAACCTAAATGTATAGACACAATGACCCCAAGGATGTAACTGGAAACACTATTAACCACTAAAAGACCATCTCAGACTAAAAAAACTCAAACCAATGCAAAGACTACTCTTGATTCAGGAGAAAACATACTTCTCTCTTGACAGAGATGTGGCAGGTGGCAGTTGTAAGTCTAAGGCAAAAGCCATCAGGCACAGTATATTTGTGTTGCTTAGCTGCATGACTCTACCAATTATGGAGAAAGTACAGAAATAGCTTCTCCTCTTTAAATAAAGCACTGTAACTTCTCTGGGTCTAAGTTATATATAAAATAAGTAGGCTGCTATACCTAACATCTCATCCAATGCTAAATCCTAGAATATGTAATTTTCTGTGCCTATAGGATGATCAGGACCTTGGACAGCACCTGGGGACCCTATACAGGACAAGCATTGAGTTTGGATTCCGAAACTAGTGTGCCCCTTCTCAATTTAAATCCACTTATCAAATTTTTACCTTCATCCCACTATTCTACACTTAAGGGCAGGCTATTTTCATGAGCTTTATTTTCTAGGAATGGGAAACAATGGGGTAAACGGAACATCACCATCTCAACTGTAGAAAGTACCCCAATGGTTGGTCTCTTTCTATCTCAAGTCCTCATTTAGGGATTGCTTTGTTTTTTTTTTTTTTTTTTTTTTCAGTGGCCTACAAGGAGCATGGGGGTGGCTCATAATTTATTCCATTTCCCTATGGTCTGATTGGATGCTGTGTTTCTGAAAACAGCCTGGGCCTGGATCTGCCTAGGTCTGTCCTTGCAGAAGTAAGGAATCAATGACAAATGGAGCAATCATCCCTTGCCTGAGTATGTGTTACATCTCCACTTTTCCCCTCCCTCCCTTGACTGTTCCATTAGGCAGGTGCTAGGTCTCAGCCAACTGCTCCTGTGGAAAGAGAACACTTCCCCCTCAGAACTTAATGGTGGCTAATTCCTAGGTTGCATGAGTGTAGAAAGTTGCTTTTAAACACAAAGGAAGCCAGAGTGTGAGTTAGTACAGGCTCTTTGTTAACTTTGTGATTTTCTTCACACCCAGCTAACCAATTAGCAAAAGGTACTATTTGCTGAGTTGCATAGGAGATTTCCCCAGACCAGGGTATTCAATCACTGGGACATCAGCTGTTCCCTGTGTCCAACATTCAGAGGTTGCTTGTCTGTAGCTTTTTCTTTTCCTTTTCTTTTCTTTCCTTTTCTTTCCTTTCTTTCCTTTCTTTCTTTCTTTCTTTGCACATGGTAAGTGCTTAACAAATGTCTTTTCATTCATTCATCTATTCATTCGTTCAGAAGATATATGCTGGTGACCTCTCTCCTTAAAAGGATTGAAAGAAGCCAAATCTCTCTGGAAACTCTTTCATTCAATAGGGATGCAGCAGTTATGTTCCTACTGTATGCTAGGGCGGTGTATGGTCGGGGCGAAGAGAGGGAAGAGGCCCCAGTTCTTGTTCTTATAGAGCTTACAGCCTATTAGGGATGAGATGATGTGATGGGACGGAGGCAAAGGAAAGAACCGACCCCAAAGTTACTAGAGAATATGGGGAGAAAGACGATCCACTGCGGGACAGCAGGAGAGCAGGGGAAATGTCGTTACCAGGAAGACAATCTATCTTCCCTGTTGCTTTTAAAATAAAGGGAGGCTCCCAAATGGGGCTTGTTTGTCCGTGAGCTCTTGAAAGCAATAAGGCGGTCACAAGACTTGCTGAGGCCATCCTGACCCTTCACAAACTCTCCCAGGCTGCTGCTCCCTCGCCTCCTCATTTTGTTGTTGGCATATTAATCCCTCCTGGGGTGCAAGACAAGGGTTTCGGGGCTCCTACGGCACCAGGGGAGCCGGGGCAGCTGCTGTCTCCGAAGAATTAATCTATCCCAGGGAATCAAAAGCCGCTCACAATAGAGTCATCAGCATGTTTTCACTCTGAAAGCCCCCCATTTCCTATTTAGAAAACACATAACTATTACCCCCCTGGTCCATTCCCAGAGGATTCCCTTTTAAAGCTATTTGTGCCGGCCATTATGTGGTTTATAAGTCCATGTTCGCGTGATTCTATTGGTGGCCAGACAACTATTGAGGCTAAAAAAAAAGTGTCTATTGCAAACTCGTTAAAAAGGAGAAAAGAGACTCCCTGTGTCCCCCCTACTGTTTTTTTCCTCAGGCCAGGCTTCCAACGCGATTTGTTTTGTGGGCAGGAGTTTAACTCTCAGCGCCTTCAGAACAGAAGGGAATTCTTTGCGTTTTTATTTGCCTCGGTTTCTATCCTGAAAGAATGTCCGGGAGGTGATGAAAACGCTCCCCTCAGCCTTTGGAGGAACCCCGCCGACTTGAAAGTGCTTCCTAAGCGTTAATACCCGGGGGCCGTCACTTAGCGCCTTGGAAAGCTTTCACTGGATTCTTCCAAGTCCCCGGGTTTGTGAAAAAGCAATTTAGACATGGCTGCGAGGAGGCGGGGGCTATTCTGCTTCGGAATAGCCTGGACAGGGGTGTGCTAGCCTTGGTCAGGCTTGGGCGGCTGGCTTGTTTCAGGATCAGCGACTGGCGTGGGAAAGCGGGAGCGGGAGCCGCGCTGCCTCCTGGTCTTGTCCTTTCACTGGAGAACAGGATTCTCTAACAGGGACCAGGCCTGGCCCAAAGAGAGAGAGAGCCTGGGCGTGCGGGCGAGGATGGCTGCTATTTCCCTTTAGCAGACAAGGAAATGGTCCGACAGGCGAGGAAACCAGGTCCAACGGCATCTCCCGCAGCTAGAATGGCAGAGCGCCAAGGTCCTTTGGATTTAAATCTGGAAGGCCTGGGTTTGAATCTTTGAATCTCAGCTCTGTTACTGGCTACCATGGGGCCTGTGCCAGTCCCTTCCTCTTGGCTTATCCATTAAAAAAAAGGAGCTAAGTGGTCTGAAGGGCACTTCCAGATTGGATGCACAGAATTACCATTGCTGGAGATGGGATTTGAGCCTCTGTTTGAATTCTCCGAGGATAGACCTCTGTCCTTACACCTTGCTTCCTTCTCTGCCAAGCTTGCCCAGAAGCGACCAATTCATGTCTTTGCCATCTTGGTGTTTGAAGTTTCAAAAGACAACACGTAGAGGTATCCTGTCCCAGCCCAGCAGAGCAGAACAGATGAGCAGTAGTTAAGTTGGAGTCTTCCAGGGTAATAGACTCCAGGGGCCCCGTTTCCCAGAACCCCACTGGGGGTCAGCAACATAAATCCGGCCCTTGAATCCCTGGGCCTCATCATTCACTGCAAGCAAGGACAATAGAACGGGGTGCTTCCATTCTGTATGAGTTTTGTCCAGCTTTTGGAGAGGCAGGAAGGGGAGCTCAGAACACTCAGCAGTGGAAGCAGAAGGAGCAAACAAACATCCAGACCTTAGAGCACAGGAGGCCCAAGCCACCCCAAACAGAAAACTTTATTATCGCAAGATGCAGTACGGCTATGGCAACTCTACAGCACTAACTGCTAAATGTCCAACGTGCCCATCGGGGCCTGGGTGCATCTCATTTGGTTTTCCCAAACTTCAGGCATTTTTAGCTTTGCACTGGTCAGATAGTCTTCAGAGCCTTGTAATTTCACATCCTGCAGGGATGGCAAATGCCAGGGAGCCATGAGCCATGAGTCAGGTGGTGGTATTATTCACTAAGTGATGAGGAGAAAAGAAATCCTGTTAGCATCAATGGCTTGGGCCCTTTTCCAAACCTAAACTTTCTCAACTAAAACAAAACAAAACAAAACAAAACAAACAAACAAACAAAACTAGAGCTTCATTCCTATTGATCTTAACTATACACCCTACCTCATATGGTAGTTTTGAGGAAAATGTACCCTGAATATTCACAGCAAAAGTCTTTGTGGAAGGCAAACTGAGTGCCCCTTTGATTAGGGAATGACTGAACCAGGTGATACGATAAATAAAATTATTCAGGGAAACTTGGGCTGATCTGCCTGAACCCTGAAAAACCCTAAAGAAAATCCCTCTGAAGGATCAGATTGGTACACACATAATTCAGACTAGATTTGAAGCATGCTCCTATCTCTCAGCAGAGAGAGAACAGACTCCAGATGAACATGTCAGGGTGTTGGGCTTCATCATAATGGTTCTTTGGTGGAAGGGAGAGTCATATGGGGGTAGAGCAGCTAGTAGAAAAGATGTCAACTCATCTACTCATAAAGAAAC
Source organism: Myrmecobius fasciatus (assembly GCA_023553655.1). Lineage (NCBI taxonomy): Eukaryota > Metazoa > Chordata > Mammalia > Dasyuromorphia > Myrmecobiidae > Myrmecobius > Myrmecobius fasciatus. The sequence goes on along the minus strand of JAJPUD010004401.1, from coordinate 120,432 downwards.
ATCAATAAAACATTGTTAGGGAAAAGTGAAACATTTCTCTAAAATTGGAGTCCCCTGCAAGTGATGACAGTGCTTAACAAAATCCAGGCTGTAGAACTGATCATCACTTTTGATGGTCAACCTTTTCTTCTCCAGGTCAGATGGATAATTCTCCCCTTCACAGAAGAGATGGCAACCATCACCCAATCAAATTCATGTCTTCTTGCCAAGACTCCATAGGCAGGAGATACTTTGGGGAGCCTTCCTCTAAGTCAGAGCAGATGGACCATCCTCGAAGCTAGGTCCCCTCTCTCTCCCCTGTACTTGGTCACCTAGCTTTTAGGTCACTAATCTGAGCAGTTTTGGGTGGGAACAGCAGGCTACATCCATTATACACCAAATTCTAGCTTTTCAGAACTGAGCAAAGAGGTCTGTTCTGTGGATCTTAATCAACACTAGCTTAACTTAATTAAAATGGGCACTTATAGAAGATAGGATTAAGAGTTGCTTCCATTTTGGTTTGTGGGGCCTTTTTTTTTTTCTGGCTTCCCTTCTTCCTCTGAGTTCTGATGAGGTTTGTCTGGGGGAGCTCAGCATTTTGTCATCTTAAGAAGGTTCAAACTTTCCACTAGTGCAGGTGCCAGAAGATTTTGCTTTGGCTTACTTACCAGCTAGGCCCTTTTCTTGTGGATCTCAAAGTCAGCTTCCCATCTCGTTTTTCAATTTCAAGACCCATTTTCTTAAGCACAGTTGTATCTGCCAGTCCATGGTTTTCCATCTTTGCAATCAGCTCTTGGTTTCTTGTATTGTGCTCCGTCAAGTTTCGGATGGCATACACTGCCCACTGATTCAGAACTAGATCAGAGTTAAGGAACTGTCCATGAACACGTGTCCACAGGAAGACATTCAGGAGGCACCCAATCTGGTGGGGATTTACAATCAGCTGGACTCTTGCTAGCTAGAAATCTAGCTATTTATCTATTTACTGAACATCCCACATGCATCCCCCACCTAGAATCTCTCCTTCTGTGTGTCCACCCACACCCGCATCCACACACACACCAGCACTTGGTGTTTAGCACATAACTACCTAATCAATGCTGATTAATTTCAGCTCTGACTCTTATGCCCAGCCTTATTTCACCTTAACCTCCTCTTCCCCCTTTCCCCGACCTCTAAGCTACTTTCCTCTGACATTATCTCTTCCTTTGCCTCTTTCACTTTCCTATTCCCCTTCATCCCCAGTCAAGTCAAAAGTTGCTGGAGGCAGAGACTATTTATTGATCATTGCTCACAGTAAATATTCATTAAACTACTTATTTCTATAGATTGTTGCTGTTTTTTTTTTAAATGTGAACCTAGAGAGATGTTTAGAAACAAATTATTTTCTTAGCTAAGTAGTACAATGGATAAAGCCCTGGGTTTGGAGTCAGGAATACTAAAGTCCCAATCCAGCCTGACTCATCATAGCTGTGTGACCCTGGGCAAATCACTGAACCTGTCTGCCTCAGTTTCCTTATCTGTAAAGTGGAGACTGTTGTGCTTGACACAATGCCTGGCACACAATAGGTACTATGCATATATCTATTTCCCTCCCTTCCCCTTAAGCAAGACATCTTAACCTGTAGAATTGTTCCAAGGGAGATGTGATATTTAATGATGCACCTGGAACTTGGATTGGAACCTAGATTCCAATCCCAGATCAGCCACTATCCATCCGTGTGCCTCAGTTTCCTCTTTGACACGACCTTGTGAGCATTCCAAGGGGCCTTTCAAGTAGCTGGTCTTTCTTCCCCATGGGGAGTTCCAGTGTTTTCCCAGCTGGCATTTGTAGAGCATTTTATGGTTCCCAGAGCATTCTCCTCCCCCAAGGCTCCCATTACTTCATATCCATGTTGTAACCCCCAATGCCAATAAGAGCTAATGCTTAAAGCCTGCAAGGGTGCTACATACATGCATAGGGATCAGTCAATAAGTACCTATTAAGCACCAGCTATGTGCCAGGTATTAAGGCTGGGAGTAGAAATAAAAGCAAAAGCCAGTGCCTGTCCTCACAGGGCCCACAGTCTAATGAGAGAGATGACCTGCACAGCTCTATACAGTCAAGATATGCACACGATAGAGAGCAGTGGTAAACAGAGAAGGCGCTAGGTCAGAGAGGATAGGGGAAGGCATCTTGGAGAAGGGGGACTTGAAGGAAGCCTGGGAGACCTGGCTTTTCAAGAAGGGGGACAGTGTGGGAGGACGCTCTGTCAAATATTCCCATTTTACAGATGAGGAAACTGAGGCCCAGTCTAGCTGGGACTTGCCCAGAAGAGGGCATCTCCAAGTTCACAACTTTAGCCAGTAGGCAACATTGCCTCTTCATATAATAAAATGCAAGTTCCTTAACAGCATGAGTAACTTTGTTTTTTGTCTTGTCCCCCCAGAGCAGTGTTTAATAACTGCTGACTCTTGAGGCAGTAGGTGGCTGGGCCACTGAGGTGTAAACCTGGGCAACTCATCTCAACTTTTCTAGACTCAGTTTCCTCATGTGTAAAATGAGAAAAATAAGAGCATCTCCTTTGTGGAGATCGCCTGAGGTAACATGGACATAAAGCTGCTGGATCAGTATTAGCTATGACTGACCAGGGAGCTTTGTCAGGGATGCTGGAATGGTGGTACTAACGCCCCCACTTTGCAGACGGTAAGACTGAGGCAGATGAGGCAAGCTTTTGCACCTGTTGCCCCTGGGCCTACCTTCAGAGGGCACCCTGGCCTCTGAGATGCTCTGGGCCCCCCGCCCCAGGATGGCACCTCAGCAGCCAGACCCCAGATCCTGGGGCTCCAGAGCCGGTGATTCCTAAGAAATTTCAGACCCGGAGGGGAAAAGAAAATGGAGAGCTGGGGCTGCTCCAGGCGGCCCCTCTCAAGGCTCCCATGTGCAGCCCCAGTCACTGAGAGCCTCTGCAGAGCCACGTGTAGACCCGGCCAGGCCCACGGGTCACTGGAGATCAAAGCAAGTCCCAGTTAATATTCAAAGAAAGAAGCAGAGAGCAAGAAAGAAAGGAAGGAAAAGGGGAGAAAATGAAACATCTTCTCCAGGCAATAATCCCACCCACATCAGAAGGGCTGCCTTGTCTGCTCCTGGGAGCTTCTGAGGTTGCCATGGTGACAACAGGCAGGCCAGCAGGATTGGGAAGAGCTGCTGGGTCTGGTGGGGGAGGGAAAGTAGGCAGCCAAGATGCCGGGTATGAGGCCCCCCACCCGAGGGAGGTGGAGGGTCAAAGGGGTCATGGGGGTGACTGGCATTTGTGCAAATGAGCTGGGGCTCCTAAGCCCTCCTGGAAAGCAGAAGCCTATCTTCAGGGCTGAATTCTAAAATAGCACAATTGATGTTCTCCCTCTAGAGCTTATAAAGTCCCTCCCATCGTTTTCTGGGATCTCTATGACCCTGGGAGGAGAGCATTACAGGTCTTGACCCCCTTTACCGATAACCCCCACTGTACCGATGAGGAATCTGGCCCTGAGATTAGTAACTTGCCATGGGTGGGACTCAAAGCAAGGTCTCTCCTGCCGACATTCCCTTGTCAGTGGCACCTCACGCGGTTGGATGAGCTATGAACTGCTCCCCAGGCACAGGGCACAGAAAGTAGAGTCAGGGGAGCCTGTGGTCCAGTGGCCTGGGCGAAGACATTGCCCTTGGCCAGGTCTCAGCTTGCCATTCTTTGAAATTGTATCTAGGGCCCCTGGTAGATCTGAGCATTCGGGACCCCAGCCTTGTGAGAACTAAGACTCTTCTGAAGAGATCTGCCAATGGAGGAGGCTGCAGTCTGAAGGGAGATGATCGTTAGCAACATGAGATCTCCCCAAAGCAGCAAAAACGCACATTCGAGGCTCCAGCGTGCTGGGAGAGTGATCCTGGCTATCGAAAATGATCAAAGTCCTCTCTCACAAAATGACACCGGCTTCAGGGGAATCCCTCGAAGGTCCCAGTCATTAAATCCAACTTCTCCCTCTCAAGAAGAGGACTCGATGGTCAGAGTGATGCCATGGGGAAAGCTGACAACAGAGCCAGGATAGTATTATCTTATGCCTGGCTTCTTCACCTCCACGTGCTAGGCTCTTCATCTGAGGACCAGAACGCTCCCCACAGAAGCATTGGTGAGTTTCATCAAAACATTTGGGATCAAAAATGTTCTCTGAAGGATGATTAATGACACTGGCTTGGAGGAGCTCCACAAGCTGTGACCTCACTGGTAGATTCTGCCCCACTGCACTATGGTGCTCATCTACTTTTGTCACAGGATTCACAGGAAGCTGGGGCTGGACAAGGTAGTTATACTACCTAGTGACTCTTGTCACCTCCCTTGTGCCCTCTGAAGGAAACGTGGAAGCAAGAGGAAGAGGTCACCCAGTCCTTCCTGAGGTGAATGCCTTGGGCTGGGCACTTATTTTGGACAAAGCACTTAGGAGAGCTCTTGAATTCCTCTATAAGGACCATTAGCATTTGCTTGGCCAGGGGAGATCTGCTTCTCAAAGGTCTGGCACGTCCTCTGTGAGGACGTTTCTCTCTGCCTTTAACTCCAACCATGTTCTGTTCTCTGGATTTCCCTCTGAAGGTCGACGAAAATGTGAACATTATGAAAGTGCTTCTCATTCTGAAGGGCAGCCCTCGACTGAATGCTCTGGACTTCCTTGGAATCCCATCTATATTAATGAACTACCCACCCCCCTGATCAAGCCCAGGGGTTCCCTCTTCCTCCCCCAAACGGATGGATTACGTGGAGTCCAATTTCCCTCTGCATCTGTGTGTTCAAAGAGAGGGAGGGAGCAGTAGAGCTGAATATCCTCCTTTCTGCTGGGCAAGATGCTGGAGGCATTTCTTCAAGAGCTCTGACAGAACTAGGCAGTGGCTGATTAGGAGCCAATTTGTGACTCTGAAAGTGATAAGCAAAACACTTCAAGGGGGGAGACCCCCAAGCAGGCATCTACAAATTAACAATGCTCTAAGAAGCACACAGAGCCTCCATGTTTCTAGACGGGCTGCCAGAGACAAAAACCACTGAGATTTAACTCAAGAGTCCGATCCAGGAGAGTGCTGGGGCTGAGGTCAGGAAGACTGGGAGTCTGAATCCCACCTCAGACCATTACTTAGTTGAAATCACTGCATCTGAGACTCAGTTTCCTCATCAGTTAAAAAAAAAAGATAAGGAAACTTACTTCCCAGGGTTGTTGTGAGGATCAAATGAACCATTTTTGTAAAGTACTTTATCTGCCTTAAAAGTCTCTCTCTGTACTGGCTCTTATTACTATTGTTATTGCCAGAGAAGGCTTTTCTAATTTATAAAATCTGGAGGCCAGCCTCTGTGGGTCTCTGGGGGCCTCCTCTACCTCTAACATCTTAAATCCCCTTTTCCAGAATCAAGAAACTAATTCAGTGGGAAATTAGTGAGTCTCAAAGAACTTGACACAGATGAGCAATAAAGACAAATATTTCCAAATTAGGACAGATTTGTCCTAAATGAAGTTGTGAACGCAAGCTGGACAAGTTTCCCTTCAGCTCACAGGGAAAATAGGCAATAAGTAGAAAAACTAGGAATCAGAGCCAGGTCTTTGGGCTCCAAGACCAGGGAGCTTTCTGGTTTACCCGATGGATGATCCCATTAGTAATATCAATCCAAGCAGCAGTAGCTGATGTTGACTCTCTTGGATGCAGACCTTCCTTGGCATTCCCAATGTGATTTTCTGAACACATCCTCTCCATCCTCAGCTTTGCAAAGTTTCTCTGGGAAACCTCTCATTGTAAGAGAAGCCTGTGGCAATGACTTTTTCTTTGTTCCAATGGTGGAATGTGACAGGAACCCTTCATTCTGAATGAGCTCTTCTCTCACCCCGGTTCTGATCTTTCCCCAAGCATCATTAAACAGCAGCCTGTCACCTGACTTAAAAGGGAAAGTAAGATGTTTTAAAATCCCCATCAAGAGGCGATCACCTTACATACTTCCCACTCCAGAAGACCCAGTGGCCAGCTTGCAGGTATCTTTAAGGATCCCAAAGCACCCTTTCTGTCCACTCCATGTGCTGGAACCATTTTACTAAAAGCACGTCTTGGTGTGTCACCATCAGCACCTTGCATCAGCATGACACAAAGGTTTTATGGCTAAAAACAAAGGTCACTTCTAATTTAAATGACCAGGCAGAACTTGGGGAACCAGGAAACTGTTTTGCCTGCACTCTGTGGGGTGACTGCTCCTATTCCAAACTCTCCTCATTCATCAAATAGGTTGTGGTCTGGCTGGACGCCTGGGCTCAAAGTTCTCAATAGCTGATTTGTGAAACTCAGAGTTTGCTTCTTAACTTCTCTTAAACAGCAGGAAAGGAACAGGTGACACTGCCTTTAGCATCATAAGACTTCAATTTAAGTCCTGCTTCTAACATTACCCTTGGACAGACCACTTCTTCTGTCAATGGAGGGTGTTAATTACAACAATGACCTCATGTAATCATGATGAAGGAAGGACTCTGTAGACATTCAAGAGACATGGACAAGGAGAACTGGGAAAGTCTTTCTCCTCTTCACTCAAGACCCAGCTTGATGCTACTTTGTTCCTGAAAGCTTCCTCCATCTCAGGGCACTTGTATCTTTGGTGCTCACCTCATGGCATGACTGAGCTAGAGTTTGTCTTTGTTCTAGAAAACTTTGCTCATTGCAGAGAGGGATTACTGCTCTGTGCATTTGTGCATGTGCATGTGTATTATAGGTCTGTTTTTTTTTTTTTTTTTTTTTTTCTGCTGCTGCTGAGGCAATTGAGGTTAAGCGACTTGCCCAGGGTCACACAGCCAGGAAGTGTTAAGTGTCTGAGACCAGATTTGAAATCAGGTCTTCCTGACTTCAGGGCTGGTGCTCTATCTACATATCACCTAGCTGCCCCGGTCTGTTGGTTTTTGTTTTTTTTTAAGTAGTAGTATGGTCCAAATGCTCTTCTCTGTAGGCAGGTAGTACATTCAACCTCTCTCCACAGCTGTTCTATTCACCTTAGTGACCTTCATTCTGTTCTGCTATATATATTTAAGATGTTCCAAAGGTCTTCTTTCCTAATTGTCTTTTTAAAATTATTTGCACAATTGTTCTGATTGCTTCCCCTTCCTAGCTCTTCCTCCTCCCAAAGTGGAAGGAAGAAAAGTTATCCCCTTGGGCTGGATATGCACAGCCAAGGAAAACAAATGCCCCAAAGTGTATGTCTCTCACTTCTCTGCCGGGGTCAGGAAGCAGGTTTTCTCCTCAGTCTCTGGTATACCTTAATGGATTGATCAGAACATTGATGAAATGAATGGATTGATGAAAGAACATACTGGCTGTGCCAGCACCATCTGGATGAAAGGTTCCTCTGGTTCTGTTCCCCTCACTATCTCACTGTGCATCAGTTCATCCATGTCTTCCCAGTTTCCTCTTAAACAATTCATTTCATCTTTTCTTATGATACAAGTGTTCATGATGCTCATATCCCACACATTTCTTCAGCTGTTTTCTAATAGATTCCAGTTCATTGCTAACACAAAAAGAGCTGCTATAAATATTTTTAAATGTTTGGGTCCTTTCCCCCTTCTTGACCTCTCTGGAGTAGCAGTATCACTGGGTCAAAGGGGATGCACAGTTTAGTAATAGGTATCGTCTCAAATTCCAAATAGGCTCCACCGACAGTGCAGTGATGTTTCTGCTTTCCTGAAGGCCATTCAACACTGTCTTTTGGAGTCATTTTTGCCAATCTGAAGGGGACAAGGTTGAACTCAAAGAGTTGTTTGGAAGTGAATTTCTCTGAGCAGAACCAGATCATCGTACATGACAACATCAATATTATACAACTATCAATTCTGATCAATGTGACTCTTTCCAACAATGAGATGATTCAGACCAGTTCCAATGATCTTGTAATGGAGAGACCCATCTACACCCAAAGAGAGGGCTGTGGGAACTGAATGTGGGTTTTTTCAACATAACATTCTCATTATTTTTGTTGTTGTTCACTTGCATTTTGCTTTCTTTCTCATTTACTTTCCTTTTTGATTCGACTTTTCTTGTGCAAGAAAATTGTATAAATAGGTTTACATATATTGGATTTGACATATATTTTAATATGTATAATATATTGGATTGCTTGCCATTTAAGGGAGGGGGTGGGGGAAAGAGGGGAAAATCTGAAACACAATATTGTCAAATTATCTGTGTATATGTTTTGAAAATAAAAAGCTTTAAAAATAAAAAAAAATTAAAAGGAAGTGTATTTCTGATTGTTTTCATGTGGAATATTTTCCATGGGGCTTGTCCACAGCTTGATTTTCTTCCTCTGAAAAGTGTCTGTTCAGATATCTTAATCATCATCTATCTCTTAGGACTCCAGGCTGCTTCAAATGAGCCCAGACTCAGGGGCCCTAGCTGCCTTATCATTCCCTTACAGCCCAATTCACATGCCACCTCTTTTAGGAAATCGTCACTAATCCTTGCCACTGACAAGGACCACTCACCCTTATGGACTTCAGTAGTGAGCTGATCTTGTAACATCTCGTATATTCCTGCTCTCTGGGTCGTTTCTGACTAGACTGTGAGCTTTGTGAGGGTAGGAAATCCTGCCCTCTCTCTCCCAGAAACTATTGCAGGCCTTGGTGTAGCAGTGGATTGTTAATGAGCAGGAGAGAGCGAACGGATGAACCTTCCATCCAGATGGTGCTGGCACAGCCAGAGTGTCAGAAGGTTAACCAGGAAGCAGAATCCACAGACAAATGTGAACATTCTCCAATGTCAATTTGCCTTTTAGGGGAAGTTAATCTGGAGGCCAGAAGCCTCTTGGATCCAGAATGGAAAGGGCCTCAGCGATCTAGGGCAACCTCCTTTTACCAATGAGTTAAGTGAAGACCCACCAGAGAGAGGAGGGATCTGTCCAAGGCCACCCAGGTGTGGAGAAGCTGGCCCCCACCTCCAGGCTCCTGCAGACAATCCTATGACTGAGGTCTCAAATCATAGTGTTATGAGCCCACGTGCAGTGGTTGGGCGGGAGCGCCAAGATGAGGGCAAGAGAGGGCCGAGATGTAATCTTTCAGGCAACCGAGTCCAAACCATATAGGAATTCTGAAATTGGAGATGGGGCCTTGAAGCACCCTGGAAGGAAGCACACAGGAAGCTCATGGCGATGCTCACCGAAGGCCAAGTTGGCTCATTTGAAAATCATTCTGTGGGACTGGGGATTGGCTGCTGCTTCTCAGCAGACTAGATGGAGCGGACATGTTTATTCTTCAGGGCCAACACTGATGACTGAATTGGTCTACTCCATTTAGTAGGTTCCCTAAACCGTAGCACAACTGGCCCCCCAAAGCCAGTGGCCCTCCTTGTCGCTCAAAGGATCCAAAGCTGAGGCTACAAATCAACGGAAGTGGGGTGACTTCTGTGACAGCCTAGAAGAGGGGCCTCTTTGCTTTTCCTTTCAAAGCCATTCCAAATGATAAACAAGCTAGTAATGACCATCAGCAGACCAGTAGGTGAGGGGCTCTAAGTTCTGAGTTAGGATGCAAATGGGAAGTCCTAACATTGCTTTACCATTTTTCCATGAATTGTGGTGGGGGTGGAAGAGGAACTATAATTGACATGCAACCCCAAGGACAGCCCGGGGGAGACCTCGCCCCTTTCCCACAAACCTCCGTGGAGGGAGGGGGGGTGGTTCTCCATGGAGAATCAGGGGAAGACACAGACAAGAATCATTGAAGAGGGGAAATGTCAGAGCAAGACAGGGATGACTGGTGATGGTTGGAAGCAACTGGAACTCAGGGATACTGAGGCAGCTAAGCCTCAAATTGCAGCAGAGACCTCTGGCATCTTCCTGGGGCATGGATCCAAGACATAAGAAAGATCGTTTCAAGATTTGTCAAAACAGAACCAAGAAAGCAAAGAGAATGAGGTCCTGGGCAAGAAAGTAAAGGCCAGGGGACTCAGGTCAGGGCTTCATCCCTGACATCCGAGAAAGATGTGGGCTCTGCACCCATGAGATTCAGTTGGGAGCAAGTCATCAAGGGAGGAGTTCAGAGGGCAGTGGCACCCTCCTGTGGAAATGCCAGGGTCTTGAAGGGAGACACAAGATGCCCAGTTAAAGACCCAGGAAATGACCTGGCCAAAGCCACACCAGCGGCAAGCAGGCTCCCTCAGAGGCTAAGGCTAACTTGTTCCCCCACACCCATTTGGGCCTCCTCAATCTTACTTCCAGGAAGGGACCATCTAATTTCTGCTTCAAAACAAGCTTCCTTCCCCTCCCCTTCTTTCCCTAGACTCAAATGGGCTGAAAGTTCAATTGGTTTCTCCAGTACTTGGCTCCTAGTCCTGCCCTTCCTGGCCGAGCAGAACAAAGCTCATCTCTATCCACAGACTGGCCTTCTGCGCCCACAGACTGCATTTGTCTCCCAACTGGGTGGGCTGGGCTCCTTGAGCTGACCCCTGTCTGCCTCTCCGGTCAGTGAACCAGGAGGGACCTAATAGGCCATCAGGGCCATCCAAGGAAGCTACTGGGGTCCAGACAAGCCAAATAAGGGTCCAAGGTCCCGTGGGGAATCTGTTAAAATAAGTTTTGAGCCCAGATCCTTTGATTCCAAAGAGTAGCCAGTTGGTCCATTCAGGGCATATCACTTCATCCTGCTTGCCTCAGTTTCCTTATCTGTCAGGTGAGCTAGAGAAGAAAATAGCTAATTACTGTGGTCTCTTTGCCAAGAAAACCCCAGAGGGGTCACAGGGAGTCAGATCTAATCACAAAAAAAAAAAAACAAAAAAAACAAACAAACAAAACAAACAAAACAAACAAAAAAAACAAACATGTAGCCCAGCCCAGCTGTTGTGATTCAAGTTCTCAATAATCACATCTAAAGTGCTACCTACTTTGACAGCTTTTTAATCCTTGGGAAGTCTGACCCTGAATGTTTTCTCTCAAGAGTAAGCAGGAACAGTCTGGGTGCTGGGTGACAGCTGCAGGATGGGGAGCTGGGGGAAGAACATCACCGGATCCCTGATTGTGCCATTGTGGGCCCCTCCTCCAGGAGTGGAGACAGCAGCTTGGACCCCTGCCCCACACTGTGGGATTGGTCATGTTTTCCCAAGGTCTCCATCACCTTCTAGGTCACCATGTTGGCTGTTTTCCCCCCACTTATTGAGGATCTTGATCTCTTTCAGTTCTGATGTTGAAAACTGAACTCTTGATACCACCTCCTCCATAGGCTTCTTCTCTACGTCCTGGGTCTGTTCTACATCATTAATGCCATTTCTACTTTACAGAGCACCTCCAGAATGGGTACGGCCCCACTGCCAGCGATGTGCTGGGTGCATCTCCTCCATTTGTTGTTCATCAATGATCTCCCTGGGGATGGTGTCCACCACTCGTTTTTGATTTTACAAGAGAGGCAACACGGCTCTTCCTTGCCTATCACCCTTCAATAATATCTTCCAAATACGTCCTCCTTGGCTGCCTGACCATCCGTAGGCTGGCCCCCAACTTTCGGCGCTCCCCGGGTGGGCCTCTTCTCCCCATATACTCTTTGTCTTGGTGATCTTGTTGGCGATCATCTCTCCGCTGGGCCTCCGGCCCCAGGCTTGCCCTCGTGCTGCAGGCCTGTACCACCAACTGCTGACTGGTCATTCCAGAGACGCATCCACTCAGTCTAAAAGTAACTCAGGCGGGTGGCTTTCCTACATTTTTAAGGTTTCCTTGCCCATTACGCCCTGCCCAGCCCTCTGTGGTCCAGCTAAACTGGCCCTGGTCCCCAAGAGCCCCTCCCTTCCTCCAAGCTACTGCTCCAGCAGTGCCTCCTCCAAGAAGCCTTTCTCATCTCCCCAGCAGTCAGGGCTCTTCCTCCCAAACTACTCTCACTCTCTATTGATTTTGTGGACATGTGTATTTCTCGGTGAAATGTCAGCTCTGGGTGAGACATGTCTCATGCCCGTGTGTCCAACATCGGGAACAAAGTCATTTAGGAACTGCTTCATGCATACAGGAGTCATGACGGCTGAGTCACCTACAAGCACCATCTTCCACTGCATTTCTCACTGCCCTCCAGGACTCCCAGTGTGGTGTCTCAGGCCAGATTTGAATTCGGCTCTTCTGCCCCCAGGTCAGAATCTCCAGCGCCCTCACCGGAGGCTTGCAAGGCCAGGTCTGCAGCCCCTCATTTGGGGGCCGCTCCGCTCGGGACACCCAGCCATCTTCAAGGTCTTCCCCACAATCATTCCCAGACCAAAGCTACTGGGGCTCTGGAGAGAGGTTTTCTGAGGCAAGAGGACAGGAGGCGACTGTTGAGTGCTGTTAACAGCTTCCCTCTGTGGAGAATTCCTCCTAGAGTGTCTCCAAACCACATCAAGCCCGGCCAGTTACATAATCCGGAGTTGTTTAAAAATACTTGTACCTGATCTGTCTTGGTTTGGCTGTTGCTGGGAGCCAAGTGTGCACGCCTGGCTTCCCCTTAAGACAACTCCCCCACTTGTTCCGACTGTTTGTCTAGGACACTGTTGGCCCCGGGATACAGGGGTCTGCTCCCAAGGGGGCCAGAACAGACTTCCCCCTGCCTCTCCTTCAAGGCTGCCCCTGGGCCCAGTCGATGGCCCAAAACACAAGCCTATGCCCAATCATGTTTGCTCAGGCCACTGCAAGAACCACCCTCAGGGAAGCTGAGCTGCAGCTGATTGAATGACAGCTCCCCAAGGAGTGGGTGGAGGCCTCGGTTTCCCTTCCTGTCCAAAAGGTCAGGGTTGTAGTGTTCTGATGGGTCTGCCTCCTCCACTGCCCCAGAGCTCAGGCTGAGGGAGACCCAGACAATGGAAGCTATTGTTGCCTCTGTAGAAAACATTCCCCTTCTTTGAGGGAGGGGACTGATCCTCAGACTGCAGACCCCGGGCTCAGCCCTGCATCCCACTAAGACGATCCAGAGGCATCTCAGACTCAACATATCCAAACCCCTTTTCCTCTTCCACACTTACCGATTTCTGTCAACGGCACTATTTCAATACCTCACTCTTGCACCCGCGCCCTTCTCCCCATCCTCAGTCACTGGGATGGTGGGACCCCATTGCCTCTCACTTTGACTACTACTAACTTCCAGTCTTTCTCCATCCCAGACCATTTCCTATGGAACCACCAAAGCAGATTTCCTTACATGTGGCTCTGACCATATTGCCCAGGCAGACCCAGCTACCTTTCCAGCCTCAGTGGACATTACTCTCATTCCCAGCTCTGATGCACCCAAACTGAGTTTTCTGTTGTTTTTCAGCCCACAGCCAGCCCCCATGTATTGTCAGCTCCCTCGCTTCTGCCTCTGAGGTAGTCTCCCTCCTGCTTTAAGAGGCAGCTTAGACTGTCTTCTGCTTGAAGCCTTTTCCTCAATTGCTCAGGACCTCTTGCCATGGCGTAGGCCCAAAGCTTAACACAGGGAGAGTTTGTGTTGTCCTTTTATCTCCAGTGGATTGATTGATTGATTGATTGACTGATAAATGCTCACAGAACCAACAAATTAGAAAAGGGTTAACTGGGATTGTGATCAAGTGAATCTCTTCTTATAAATGTTGCCTTTCATCACCAAAAAAAAAGAAAAAAGAAAAAAAAAAAGGAAAAACCACCCTCGTTTTTGTTCTCATACTCATTCACCAAACAAAGCAAAACAGCAAACCCACATCAAGGCCCACTGATCAAAAAGGAGATCAAAAAGGAAAGAAAAAAAGGACAAACATTTCAAATAAAGTTCAGCTGGTTTCTGTTTAGAAACAACAAGCCCGGATCCCACTCGCCACAATAAAACTGACAAATAAGAAATCGACCCTACGTTGGTGGGTTTGGAAGGTGCCCATGGCAACAATGCCTCTCTCATTACTCCGGTGTCTCGAGGCCAGGCTGGTGAGTGAGTGATCCGTCACTGGGCAAGTCTGTGTCACTTTGGGCAAGGGGGCGGCTTTGCCTCCTGCTTCTGGCTGGCCGCTACCTCTACAGAACAGCTTATGAGTGGCCACAGCCTTGCCCCATCATCTCCTCCATGGGCCCCTCTCCTGTAGATGCTCACTGGGCACAAGCCCTACCTTGACCGAGCCCCCTGGGTATAAAGGAGCCAAGAGCTGAGTGCGTAGGCATGGATTTAACTGCTGAGGGGTTTGAGGTCTTGGGATCATCACTGCCAATAGCAGGAGGACCAAGAACTCATCAAGGAGCCCCAAATCCACACCCACTAGCCAACCCTAAAATCCCCAATCTATGAGAGCCTGGTCTGGGCCCTGTCCTTTCAAAGATTTTATCAGATATGGAAGGAGGAATGTTAGCCAAGGGATGTCCGTCGGCGTCTTCCTCTGCAACCTCTCCCGCCAAAGACGCCCCAGAGTCTCCACTGGCAAAAAAGCAGCTCTGGGAAGAAGGCCTTGCGAGTTCATAAAAGCCTAAGAGAGAGCCTGGGCCCAGCCAGAAGTTGGCACTTTGGTCTCACTCCCAGAAAATGAGTTAAAGTCCTGACCTTTGGACGCTTTGGGAAAGGAGCTACCATGTGGTGGCAAGCACTGGCTTTGGGTCCAAGCAGCTGGGTTCGGATGCAGACCCTGCCCCTTTCCATCTTCGAGAACCTGGCCAAGTCACTTACCTCCTATTTGCCCAGTGAGCAAACTATACCAGGTTTTCCTCTACATTCAGTCTCAATCCATGGCCCTATAGAATGGCAGGAGGGTGGCCATTTTTCACTTATTCGGTTAACAAACATTTCCCGAGAAGCTAACAAACAAGGAATTACTAAGCAGGAGAGAAGGCCCCATGTACAGAAAGCACAAATGAGCAGCACACACTTGATCCTGACCCCCCTCCCCATAGCTGGGCCTCCCCCTCCACCAGTAAGGATACAGGGATTGTTGTCATCCATGCTGCAGTTATCTAGGATGAGGGGAATGCCGTCCAGTTCGTACACCTAGCCCGAAAGACAAATAGACAATGGGTTGTCAGAAAACCATTCCAAGATGGAGCCAGCTTTGAATCTTTTCTGAAAGGGACATCCACATGACAGGGACCATGTAAGCGGACATTTTGATGTCCGTAAGCAGACAAAATGATAGGGCACCAATTAGTCCTTTCCCATTGAGCTCCCACTGGCCATGAGGAGGATAAGAGGAGGCAGATTTCATGAATACGTTTCCAAGTGGGCTTACTCTAAGCCTGTGGGCAAGAGACAGGGGTGAATTCTCAGGATCTGGAGCAGAAAATAATATAAAAGATAAATGAATAAAAGGGAGCAGAAGATAAATGAAAAGTTCTCCCCAAGTCTTCTGAGACACCTCATTCTAGGTCCTACCAAAAGAAGCTGGCAACTTTCTCCCCCTCCCTCTACTCTCACAGCCACCCCCCAGGGAGGCTGCCACCTAGGCAAAACACATTCTTGGGCACAGCACCAGCAAAAGAGTTGGTGAGAATCAGCCCGGAAGGGAAGACTCACACAACTTGGCTTCAGCCCTGCAGCCCTGGCAGATCTGGGGGCAGCCCTGGAAGACCTTGGGGTAGCCCCAGCCTCTGCTGGGAGTCTTCTCTGTCTCTACTACTTCTGTTTTCACTGGTCTGGATAAAAGAAGAGACAGCTAACTTGCCAAACAGGCAGACAGAGCAAAGAGGGATGGAATAACAGATACCCTATGATCAAGAACCCTAGACACAAAAAGGTCTAGAGAGGGTGGAATGGCAAATGGAGTCTGATAAGAATCAAACAAGAGGAACAAATGCAAAGTTCTGGACTTGGGTTCAAGACAATCATTTGGTAAGGGCAGGAAGGGGGAAGGTGCCCCTGACAAGCCACCCCAGGATACTTCACTAAGGGGCTACCAACAGAGGGAGGGCTGCCCTGGCAGAGCCTCGCCCAAAAGGGGCCGCCACCCTTTAGCAAAGATGTGGACAGATGAGGACACGTTCTCCGGCTCTCCGAGGGGGTGCTCAGCCTGGCTCTTGTTCTCTTGTTCCCACTTTGGTCTCATCTTCCGGGTGTGATCAAGTCCAGTCCCCATCTTTACAGGGAAGATCTCTACCATCCCACCAGGTGGACAGCCCAGGTATTGATGAAATTAAGGGCCAGGACTCAGGGCTTTTTTTTTTTTTTTTTAAGAAACACCACCACTTTTTGAAGCCCGGAGTTTGCTCTCGCCTCTATCTCCATGCTCTCAGCCCAGCCAGGGCTGAGTCTTCATAGCTCAGGCTACAAGCCTGCTCTTGTTACATTAAATGAACCTTTATTTCTCTGCTAAAAACATTTTTTTTTAACAAATAAAACAATAAAATGTTAAACTCTAGAAAAAAAAAACCTCTCTCTCCTTGAAATTTCAGATTTTTGGTATGCGTAAAGTGGAGAGACGTCCTCTGCGGGCAAACTGAGTCACCGCTTTGCAATCTGCAGTTTCAGCAGGTGGGCAGCAGTGAGTGAAGGAGGGATGCTGGGAGTAGCAGCTGGGACAGGATTGTGGCTTCCCTGAGCGGATGCTCTCGTGGAGAGTGTGCATGAAAACAACTGTACTATGAGAGCAACCATGGGCTGGCAGACTGGCAGGAGGTGAGAGAGCCTTCATCAAATGCCTTCTTCAAGACGAAGAAGATTGGGGAATGCAGAGAGGGACAGTCCAGAGTCTGGAGGTCCCAAGCTGGACTCACTGGCAGAGCAATTGGGCCGGACAAGGGCCACCATCAGCCCTCCGCCTCAATCAAGCCACATATTGATGTAACTGGCTTCCTTTATCTTATTTTGTGCATGTAAAGACAATTCTGAGGAGGGGACCAAGGGTTTCCTCAGACAGCCTGGGCAACGGGCTCGGGACCTGCCGCTAAAGCGGAGCAGTCCCAAGGATCAGATTCATGGTGGAGTAGAGCAGCATGTGCCCGAGGCCCCTGGGCAGAGGGCACCCTTTGCGCTCCCTCCTCGCAGTGGCTCCAGGTTCTTGCTGTTGGGCTCCTCCCAGCAGGCCGGGGCAGCCAGTGGGGGTGGATGGACCACCAGCGGGAAAAACACTTAGATGCTCAAGCTTTCTTCTGTTCACACTTCATAAAACAAATGAGTTGTTTGTTTCTCTGCCTAACAAGTTGGGAATTGATTATAAGCCCCTAACAAGTGAGTCATGGGTTATACTGAGAATGAAGGAGTCGAGCTCTGTCAACACTCTGATGAGGGGAGCGTGCAGGCGGATTTCAGCAGGTGAATATGGACCCCCAGGAGGATGGCTAATGCGCCGGCTGACTCACTCCTCCATCCAATTAAGTCCAATTAAGAGGTGATGGGGCAGCCAAGGGGCACGCACAAGGGATGCTGGGGAAGTGGAAAGGACAAGACTGGCAGCTGAGAGCATCTGAAAGCGGAGACAGAAGGAAGCCAGAGTATGCTGGGGTGGGGGAGGGAAGGAAGCAGTGAGGGTAAGGACCCTAACCCTAACCTTAACCACATGGGGCAAGGTGCTTATGGGACATCCGAGGACGGATGCTCAGCTGTCAATTAGTATGCAAGACTGCATCTCGAGAGGGACACCAGGGCCAGAAGCACAGATCTGGCAACTGTCTGCTGAGAGTTGGACAAAAAGGAGGTCCCCAAGAGGTGGAGAGGGAGAGGACCGGGACCAGCCTCGAGGCACACCTTGGGGGAGCAGAGGGAAAGATGGAGAGCCAGCAAAGGATGTGGAAGTGACGCCATCAGTGACCAGAGGAGAACCAGGATGGACCGGGACAGACAGACAGACAGACAGACAAGCCAGGGAGGAAAGAAGCAAGGAAGAAGGCAGGAGCGAAAAGGGAGAGTGCCATTGAGTCCCATTTCTTCATTGTTATAGGCAAGGAAACAGCCCCAGTGGGAAGGGGGCTTACTCAGTGTGAGTCTGAGCAAGAGTGTGAACACAGGTGTCCTGAGTCAAGGGAGAGAGAGTAGAGGAAAGGAGGGAGAGAAGGAAGGAAGGAAAGGAAAAGAAGGGAAGGAAGAAAGGAAGGGAAGGGAAGGAAAGAAGGAAGGAAGGAAAGGAAAGGAGGGAGGGAGGAAGGAAGGAAGAAAGGAAGGAAAGGAAAGGAGGGAGGGAGGAAATCACTGTATTAAGTTGTTCACTTGCTTTTCATTAAACATATTCTGTACAACACTAAAGCATGCAGACTGCCAGCTCCTTTCAAGTCCCTGTCCCTGATGGCCAGTGATGTCCCAGAAGGTGCTTTCAGTGGAAGTTACGGGAGGGGGCTAACGAGGAGATGTCAGGGTAGTGGGGTCTCCCTCTCCTTTATGGCAGCGATCCCCTCTTCCCCCCCTCAGTGGGTATGAGTTGGTCCTGCCCCCTGCCTGTGTCAGTGACCCTTTGGGGGGTCACCTGGATGCCACTAAGTCAGGGAACAGAAGCTCTCCTTTCATTTTTGTCAGCCCCCTGTCCCAGATCCATGAGCCTCCTGTGGCATTCATCCATCCATGCTTTCAGAAAACATGGGTCCCCTCAGAGAGAAGGGGGGCAAAAAGGCAATCAGTGTTGGGGAGACAATTTGCAACTGTTTTCTGCTTTTTCTATAAAATGGGAGAAGTGATTTCACTCTCTCAGACTTGGAAGAGGTGGGCAGCCACCCCCTCCCAGCATCTCCTCTTCCCGGCTCTGTGTGCAGGCCCTGGTGGCAGGCACTCCCTCCCTCCTGGGACGGCTCCTGAGGGTAGGACCCTCTTCTCCTTCCATGGGGCAAGGGCCTCTGCTGCTGGCTCTGCCCCACCGGGAGCACAAGCCTTGGGGGAAAGTCAGAGCGAGCTCTCCGTCATTCCGCGGACCCCAGACCCGGCCCGCTGCTCGTGCACGGGGACGGGGGCAGGTGCGTTTGGGAGAGCGTGTGCAAACAGACCCGCCGACGTCGTTAAGCCCAAATCTGTTTTCACAAGAACATCTAACCTGATATTAAGCAGCGTGATGGGGAAACAATGCAAAGCTTCCTTCTGAAAGACAGGCTGGGCACAGGGTTGGCCATTTCTGGGCTCAGCAGGAAACCACCCCAACCCAAACTAAACAGTAACCTGGTTAAGCGTGAGCTGAGCATAGCTGAGCGCATTAATCATCAGACAGGATAATAAAGAAAAATATGCCAGCTATCTCCCGACTGTTTACCGCTTCTGTTTTTCTTGGAACAGAAATGCATTTTCTATATTAGATGAACCTGTAAAAAACACAAACCTGGTTGAAAAAAAAAAAAAAGCTGAACACGTTCTCTGTATCAGGAGCATGAAAACATGGAATATTCCATCATCCTGAAAGAATTCTGGGTTCACAAAGGTCCAGCACCCACCCGACTCCAGCTATGGTAACAGCTGCATAACAGAAACCAAACAGAGCACGCTCCGCGCCGGGGACCAGCTGCAGAAGGGCTGGGGAGCCCAGAGCGGCGGGGACACTAAGGACACGCGTCTCGGGGGCAGCCTGTGATTTAACTCCCACTCATAGTCCGGGGGCTAATAGCAGCTCCCCTTCCTATCGCCGGTCGGGGCACCCACCGGATGCTGTGCTGTAAGTGGGACCTCCCTACGCAAGGTATTGGTCCCATTTTCAAGAAAAGGGAGCCGATGCTCAGTGAGGGGAACGACTAATAAGGGATGAGGCTGGGTCTCCCCACTTGATGCTTAGTTCTCCATCTTCTCCATGTCACACTATTGATCATACATCGTTTTTATGATGTTTAGAGCTTATAAAATGTCTTCATATATTTTCTCACTTGGCCCTTGGAGACTAGAGGGGGTAGGAATGGAAACCCTCAGTTTCATAAGAGAAGAAACAGTGTCACAGAAAGCAGCCAGAAATGAGTGCCAGATTTGCCATCAGGAGGTCTAGGTTCAAATCCTGGCTCTATTCCTTACGGGCTGTGTGAACCTGAATGATGATTTGACTATGGCAAGCCTCAATTTCCTTCTCTGTAAAACAAGAGGTCTTCCTTCCATCATAGTGCTTTCAAGGCTACATTCTCCATGCAGCGGTTCACAGAGCTAAAGATCAGGAGAGGTATTCATTGTTCATGGATGGGTTGAGTCAATATAATAAAAACGATACTACTCACAGTGATTTACCTGTTCAGTGCTACTACACCGATTAAACTACCAAAGAGTTACTTTACAGAGCTAGGGAACATGGGTCGGTAGAAAATTCATCCCAAGGAACAAAAGGTCAAGAATATGAAAGGATCAAATCAACACCAAACATACAAGAAGGGGACCTAGCAGTACCAGCTCTTTAATAAGACTACAAGGCTCTAATCAGAAAAACAATTTGGTGCTGGGTAAGCAATAGAAAGGTTGATCAGGGAAATAGATTAGGGATATGACATGTAGAGAAACAGTGACCTGGCATGGGATACACCCAAAGATCCCAAAGAAGCCAAAGATTGGGACAACAACTCACTTTCTGACAAAAACTACTAGGAAAGCAGGCTGGCCAAAAAAAGGTGTGGACCAAATTCTCACAGCATATACATATACAGCAAGTTCCAAATGGGTACATAACTTAAACCTCAACTATGGCATCATAATTAATTAGAGAAGTATGGGAGAAATTACCTGTCAGGTCTGTGAATAGGAGAAGAGAAACAAAAGGTCACAGAAGATGAAATGGATGTATTCTATTACATCATTATTTTTTTTTTACACAAACCAAACCAATGCAGCTACAATTAGAATAGAAGAAGAAAATTGGGGGGAAAAACTGCAGTAAGTTCATTTAATAAGGTCTCATTTATAATATATATATATATGTATATATATATATACATATATATATAAAATCAGTCAACTTTATAAGAATAAGAGGCATTCCCTAAATGATAAATAGTCCAAGGATATGACTAGACAATTTTCAGAGGAGAGAATCCAAGCTATCGATAACTCTTTAGGGAAAAAAAAAAAGTTCCAAATTACTATTAGAAGGTACAAATTAAAATAATTCAAGGGGTTCCATCTCATACCCACCAGATTGGCTAAATTGTTAAGAAGGGAAAATGACAAATATTGGAAGGACTGTGGGGAATGAGGCACACTAGTACATTATTGGTGGAGTTGAGACCTGGTCCAGCCATTCTGACAAACAAGTTGGAATTATCACCAAAAAGCAGTACTGCTACTAGAGCTATATCCCAAAGAGAACAAAGGAAGAGGGAAAGGACCCGTGTGTACAAAACTAGTACGGCATCACAGACTGCGCCCAGATTCTAGCTACAGCCAAGCTTGTTTCTTGGGAACCCAGGTAGGAAATACTGCTCTGATTCTAAAGGGGAAGTGACCGTCCTGTTGGCTGTAAGTGGTCAGTGCTTTCTCTGGAGTAACTCAGCTATCTGTGCTTTATGGTGTTCTTTATTTCTTCCCTCTTTTTTAAAGAATGGCACTGACAAAAATTCCCAGGAGGCAGAAGAACCCATCACCAAAATACTTGGAAAAACAAGGTGAAAATGTTTTTCCTTGCTACAACCTCCCTCCATGACCTTGGACAAGCCCCTTGGTCACCTGGGCCTTCGCTTCCTCCTCTGTGAGATGAGGGGGATGGGCTTGCTGCCCTCCCCAGTCCCTGCCAGCTCTCGCTCAGGGCTCCTCTGTGGGTAACTAGCCCCAGTCCCAGCTCTACCCATTGGGCCTGGCTCCCTGCCACGGGCACAAGGAGCCCAGGCAGGGCTCACTGGGGAGGCAACAATGAGATGTGGTAACCAGCCGCTTTGGGGAGACCCCTGCCCATGTCAGGGCTTCCCTCAGACCCTGAAGACCACTACTTCTCATGGCCTCCCACCCCCCAGCCCAAAGCTCCACAGAAACGGGTAAAGCTTCATTTTGTCATCAAGGACCATGAGGAGAGGAGGCTGATGTTCTCCAGGCTCCGATGGGAGCCGGGCGCTGGAGCAGAGCCGCTGAGGGGGCCAGAAGAACCTGATGGGTGCTCTCTACAAGAACAGTTTCAGAACGTGAGTCACTAAGTCCACAGCTCCATGTTTATGCAGAATAAAAACAGCTAAAGAATAACTAAATGTCACCGTTCTCAGGCCCTGCCACCTTTGTGTTTTTCCACCCCGGGTCTTAATGTTTTGCAACATCACGCTCCTGCTGTCCCCTGTGAGGACCACGGGAGCCGGTGGGGTGGGGGCCAGGACTCCCAGATCCCATGGGAAAAATGGGACGGGCTAATAAGGGCCAAGAGGCTGTCGCATCTCTGCCCCCACCCGGGCTCCAGGCTGCTTGCGGCCAGGTGGCCGGTGCCAGCTCCCACTTCCTATATCACTAGTGACTCACCTCTCCTGTGCCCAGGAGCTATTTCTGGGGCCTTCTGGGAGCA
>JAJPUD010004401.1:80249-98143 GCA_023553655.1 Myrmecobius fasciatus | reverse complement strand
CTACTGTCTACAGTGCCAGGGGTCTTCAAAAGGCTTCTGTCTCTGGGAAAAGAGCCGTCCATATGTCCATGTCCATATCCAGACTGAGGGAAGAAAGCCATGTGATGTGCAAGAATGTTTGTGGCAGCCCTTTTTGTAGTGGCTAGAAACTGGAAACTGAATGGATGCCCATTAGTTGGAGAGTGGCTGAATAAATTATGGTATATGAATGTTATGGAATATTATTGTTCTGTAAGAAACGACCAGCAGGACGATTTCAGAGAGGCCTGGAGAGACTTGCATGAACTGATGCTCAGCGAAACGAGCAGAACCAGGAGATCATCGTACGCGGCAACAACAAGACTATATGATCATCAATTCTGATGGACATGGCTCTCTTCAACAATGATGTGATTCAAACCAGTTCCTATTGTTCAGCGATGAAGATAGTCATATACATCCAGAGAGAGGCCTGAGGGAACTGAGAGTGAACCACAACACAGTTTAACGCTTTCTGTGAATATTTCCCTGCATTTTGTTTTCCTTCTTAGGTTGTTTTTTTCTTCTTCTCTTTCTAGATCTGATGTTTCTTGTGCAGTAAGATAACTGTATAGATATGTACACATATATTGGATATTGAATAAATAAATTCATATTTAGCATGTATTAGATTACCTGCCATCTAGGGGTGGGGGGAAGGAGGGGAAAAGCTTGGAACAAAAAAAAGTTTTGCAAAGGTCAATGTAGAAAAATCACTCATATGTTTTGAAAATAAAAAGCTTTTAATAAAAAAAAAATTTTTAAATTAAAAAAAGAAAGCCATGTGAGCAGGGAGATGCCCTTGGGTTACTGCTGGAGGTGCTGCTGGTGGCCCATGCCCTTCTCCTTGGTGGTCCACGAGGGCTGCCCAGGGCTGGCGAGGGAGGTGCTGTTCTTCCCTGGGACCGGGGGGCAGACTGGGATAGAGGCCTCCGGCTTCAGGGCAAGTGGATCAAAGCCATGTCCCCCTTTCTGGCTCTGGGGCTCCAAACTACTCTTTCTGTCTCTCAGGTCCATCCTACACACTGTGACCAAGGGGATACTGCTCAAGCACCAAGCTGCCCATCCAAATACCCCCAAGTCCTTTAGGAGTAAACACAACCCCTGCCAAGCCTTCAGAGCTGCCGGCGCCCAGCCTCCTGTACATGTGCTCCAGGCAGATCCAGCATCTCCCTGCTTCTCACCAAGGATGCCGCCTCCACGCCGGGCAGCACCCCACAGCCCCTCTACTCTTCCAAGAAGCGTCTCAAGCACCCCGAGGATTCTTCCTCCCACACGCCCTGGCTTTTAATTGCCCTGGATTGGTTTGTTTGCAGTTACTGTCCAACTTGCACTAGACACTGTCCTGGTGCCCTGGGACCTGGCCCACCACAGGGGTACCTCGGATGCTGCATTGAGGGACCCCCAGAACTCAGCCGGGGGCCAGCTCCCCCTTGACTGAGCCATTCTAACTAGGCCAGCGTGGGGGGGGGGGGGAGGACGTTTGGCCACCCAGAATACAGTCTGCCGCGCGAGCCAGCAGTTCCATCTGGGTCTGAATGACCTCTGGGTCCAGCTGCAGGAAGACCCAGCTGGGCCGGGTGTGGTCCTCAAGCCCAGGGCGGCAACAACCGGGAATCACAAAAAGGGGGGAGAAAGTCTCTGACCCGGGGAGCCTCCTCTTGGTCACAAGGACCCCTCTGGTTAAACCGTCTTGTCAGTCAGTGGGGTATCGAGTGCCAAAGATGCCGCAAGATTAATAAGGAGGAAAGAGCTAGCAGAATAATTAGGAAGAAAGTCGGCTTAATTTAAAAGCTCCAATGATGCTGCCTCTGCGGACGGCCTCGTCCGGGTCATTGCTGTCGTTTATTTGCTCTACGGCGCCGAGGGAGGGATTTCTCAGTGTGGGGAATGCCCTCCAGCAGAGCAGATGGACACTCAGCTCTAAAGCCGAAGAGCCGGGTCAAGGCCGAGTGTGTCTGATCCCAAGGCCAGCTTGGCCTGCCTCTCCCTGCGTCATCCTGCCCACCCAGGGGCCTTCTTGCACCCCTCTGCCCCGCCGGGCTCCTGAGCCAGCCGACAGCACATCCCACAGAAGGCGCGAAACAAAGACACGGTCACCCTTCAGAAAGAAAAGAACAGGAAGAGGCAGCTTGCACGGTCATGGCACACGGGACTGTGGGACCACACGAGGGACAGAGGCCCTCATAAATACCCAGGGGACACTTGTGATTACATACAATTAAAAACCTTCTGCACCATCCAGGGCAATCCCAATAGACTAGACAAAAAACTCCATCTGTATCCAGAAAAAGAACGAAGGAAGGAGATCAACACAGGCTCTGGTCAATTCTTTTTTTTCTTTTTGTTCTGATCTTTCCCCTCCCAACATGTTTCATATAAAATAAATTAATTAAAAAAAAAAAACCCTTCTGCACAAACCAAATGAATGCAGCTCAAATTAGGAGAGATCTGACAGCCAAGAAGAAGATTGACAAGTGTCAATCCTTCAATTCTAAGCACAGTTGGTCAAAGATCATAAACAGGAAAGGAAGGAAGGAAATACAAATAATCAATAACTACATGCAAGAATACTCTGCCCCCTTCCTTCCCCCCACCACTGAAAACCATCCCAAACCAAGTAGAAATGAGACCAAGTGAGGTTTCACTTCATACCCTCTGGGGGGGTCTGTCCTAAAGCTGGGGGCAGCTTTCTGAAACCCAGAAACTCCCAGAGGGAGGCCCGGTGACGGGACCTCCTGAAGGTGAGAGGCTCGCCAGCGAGCCCCGCTTCCCTCTGAGCAGAAGCTGCCTCTCTCCCCGATGGGGCACGGGCCCTGCACATGGGGCACAGTATCTGGGTTCAAGTCTGAGCTTCTGCTCCAAATCTGGTGGGGCTGTTGGATGGGAAGCTTCTGCTGGCTGCAAAGGAAAAGCCACAGAAAGGGGCAGGACTAGCTCCAAGACCCCCGGAGGGTGGGGGTGGGGAGTGTTCCTAAGTGATTCTGGGCAGATCCTTTGGCCCAGTGCCTCAGTCTCCCCATCTGGAAAAGGGAGACAGATGATCTGACCACTATGAGCTTCCATCAGATTGTCTTTGCCCCAAGCGGGACAGAAGGAATACGTGACAAGACGCCACGCTGCCGACGGAGAGCAACCTCCCCGGTGTGACCGCTCCATAGTCATCAAGTGGGAGCCGCCTGGCCTGCCGCAGTGACCCACACCGGGGTGGCCGGAGGGGGGCTTCTGGGGGGGCACCCTAGCACAGGAAGGCAGACAGAAGATGCTCCCCCCAGGGGCCACAAAGCCAGCCACGCAATGTGTCCCCTGGACAGCAATCTTCATTCCATTTACCGTACCAGGAACTCTAGGGCAGGGGACACGGCCACAGCTTGATTTATGGGTTCTGACACATTTCCTGAACTCGGATTACATGGCAGAGAAATGGAATCTGCAGCAAGCCCCATCTTGTCTGGACCGCCAGGCTCCCCCTCAATAAGCTCAAGTTCTGACAGAGGAAAAGCCTGAGGTCCCACAGAGACCCAGGCCAGTGGGGATGCGCTGAGGCCACAGCTCCGAGAACCGGAACAGGACGGGCCGGGGACCGGCCAGACTGCCCCCCTGGAGGCAACCAGCCAGGGGCAGAGTCTCGTCTGCCCTGCCACCCGCTCCTCCGGCTGACCTCCAGAGACGGAGAGCTCACTGTCCCCAAGGTAGCCCAGTGACAGCTGGATCCCCACCAGGGGGCTAGCCTGCCCTGGCCAAGGGCTCGGGGCTGCCCAGAGGTGCACCACAAGACTGAGCCCAGCTTGGGAAGCTCTGCTCCCCCCTAGCCAGCCTCTGCCAGGAGGCCTCTGCACACTCACGTGGTGCCAGCCTCCCATGTACACCTCACACACATGACCTCCCCCCCACAGGCACACTGACACTCATGAGCCCCCTCACTCACACACACACACCTCCCCAACTGCTCTGTCCCTCTCCTCCTCCTCCATGTCTTCCCTCACTCTCTCAACGGGCAGAGACAGCACCTGTTGTCATGGCTGGGCGCCCACCATGGACAGGGCAGCTACGTGGTACAATGGGTACAGCCCTGGCCCCGGAGGAAGGAGGATGCCAACTCAAATTCAGCCTCAGATACTTGACACCTGCTAGCTATGTGACCCTGACCAAGCCACTTAGCCATGAAGGAAGAAAAGGGGAAAGGAAGAAGGAAAGAAAAAAGGAAGGAAGGAAGGAAGGAGGAAAAGGAAAAGGACAGACACACTCTGGGGGGGATGATTGGGAGGCCATTGCCAGCACCATCTGCATGCAGCCCCCCCCATGCCCACCGTGCCCTGGTGGAGGGGAACATCACAGAAGACGCTGCCCGCCGGTCCGCCGGTGGCCCTCATCCAGAGCCATGGAGCACAGCGTGCCCACCCCGAGGGGAGCACAAGGACGGGGAGCCCCACTCTGCTGGGAAGGAAGTGGAGGCTCAGAGAGGGCAGAAGCCCTTCCCCGAAACCAGGGAGCCAGTAAGGGCCAAGAGCAAATGGATGAAGCAATATATTTTGCAACTGAGCAAACAATGACTGTTGGTTCAATGAAGCCTCTCTCAGCCCCAGGGCTGGCTGGCTCCGTGCCCTCCTCAGTGTCAGCCTGCCCTCCGCTGACACAGATCGCGGTCCCTACAACCTTGGCCACTGAGCACCCTCTGTTTGTATCCTTTGGTTGGGGGCTGGGAGCTCAGAGATCAACTGGCCCGAGCCCCTGATTCTGCCCAATGACGGGGGACTCTGGCATCTAGATGGGCACAAACCCAATGGCCCCTGTGAACAGTCAGGGGTGGCCAGTCGCCTCTCCCATGGGCCTCCAGGCTGCTCCTGGGCAGGGTCCAGGGCGGGAGGCGTCCCCAGAGTCAGAATGGCACAGAATTCCGAGGTTGGTGGGCACCAGTCACGTGGCAGAGGAAGCCCAGGAGGCCCCTGCCATGCTGAGGGTATTTGCCCCTAACAGTGGCTGTTTACAGGGGACAAAGGTCCTCCTCAAGGAGACTGATCCCTGCGCAGGCCTCAGGGGCAGTCAGATTGCAGAGCGGGCCCTGGGCACCAGTGCCCCGGAGGTGCCACCTCCACCTGGCATTGAGGGGGGACTCCTTCAGAGAGCCCTCAGACAGTGTCTGCTCCGGCCCGGCCTTTACTGACCAATGGCTTCTAAGAAGGTACGCCCCTTAGAAGCCACTGGGACTTTCTGAGCTCCGCAGGAGCCAGGCTGAGATCAGTGGCCTTCCTTATGGGCCTGGTGCTCTGGCCACCGGGTCCCCTGGGGTGCAGGCTGTGCCGCCTCGAGAGGCCCGAGGCCTGTCCTTAGATGTCACAGTGCCCGTGCTAAAGCAAAACTGGCACAGGGGCATGCATGCGCGTGCATGAGCCTCTCACCCTGGACCCTTGCCTGGCACACAGCTAAGGTGCCGCCACAGCAGCCAGCATGAGGATTGGGGGATCCACCGCAGCTGGGCTGCGCCCAGACCTCGGCTTAGTCCCCAGGGCTCTGGCTGCCCACTCTCTCCCCCTTCAATGTGCATAAACCATCCCAGAGGCCACCGGCTGTGCTCTCTCTGGCACGGTGCCCATGGCACTCTCCCGGATGGCACAGCTGCAGAGCAGGGGCGCTCCTGGCAGTTTGGGGAGAGGCTCTGGGGAACCCCACCACTGAGGAGCCCCAGATGTGGAGCAAGGAGGGAGCGCGGGCCATCAGCTCCAGGAGAGGAAGGCGCCTGTGTGGTGTCACCCCCAGGGCTCTGGCTCCCAGTCTGGGGCACTCCCTAGGGCACAGACCCCCCAGGCCAGAGCCCAGCCTCCGCAGCCCCCAGGGCACACGCCCAGACCCGCGAGGGCCTACCTTGTCTTGGTTCTTCCTATTCTTGTAGCACAGATTCCCAATCAGGCGAACGAGGTGCGACTTGAAGCCCACCGCGGGGTTGGCGATGTCCCCGTCGCCTCGCATACAAGCCGCTACCGTGAAGACGTTTGAGGTCTGCTTCCCGGCCAGGTGAGCCAGCCGCAGGAGCTCTGTGAAGGGAGCACAACTCCTGTGAGAGGGAAGGCCGCCATGGGCCGGGGATCCCGGCAGACAGGCTGGCCGAGAGCGGCACCCTGGGCCCCAGTGGCAGGGTCTGAAGGCCTGGCCCTCACTGTCAATCTGGTGGGTCCCAAAGGCCATGTGCCCAGTACCAACCTCAAGTGTTTATGGGAAAGCATTTGGAGGGATTGCAAACAGAGACTTAAGATGAATGGCACTAAAGACAGAGAGGAGGCTCGGACTATCAGACGGACGTAGCTGGCTCCGGCCAAATGGACACACACAGTAGGTCCAGATGGCCCTGGCTGTCCGGACACACACAGTAGGTCCAGATGGCCCTGGCTGTCCGGACACACACAGTAGGTCCAGATGGCCCTGGCTGTCCAAACACACACACAGTAGGTCCACATAACTCTTACTATCCTGACACATGGGAGGAAGAAGATGGTTCTGACTCACAGCAGGCAGCAGATTTTTTTTTTGACAATTGCTTATTTTTTCTATTCAAAATAAGACATTTGAGGACCAAGAAACAAAGAGCCACTACTCCATTTTGGAAAGCTCAAAAACAAAATGGCAAGGACAAGTTGAGCTTCCCAGCTGCCAGAAGAGCCAACACGGAGCCAGTAATTTACACAGACCAAGTGACATCCACTCACCAACAACTGTCTCCAGAAGCCCAGGGAATGCTTGCAAGGAGCCGAGTAGTTCGCAGTTGGCAGTCATTTCACAAAGGACGTGGAGGAGCCTAATTGTAGCCAGGGCTTCCTGCAAAGAAAAGTCCGTGGCTCTGTTAATCCAAGCACCTCAACTCTCTCCCGTACTCAGCACCTGCTGCTCGCTGTGCGGCATGGGGAAGGTGGTGCCAGGAAGCTAGGAGAAGCCATCTGTGCATCCATAGCCAACGTCTATCCGCCACCGGCAGAGCAGGGCTGAGGGTCCCCTGAGGAGCACAGGGAGCTGAGTCAGGACAAGTTAGTATTCAAGCAGCGGCAGAACAGGTGCTGGCGATGATGATGGACCCAAAGGCCGTCTCTGGCGAGCTTTCCCAATGTTCCCTGGGCCCAGGGGAGAGAGCCTCCCCCTCAGAGGGCATTCTGGCTGGCAGCAGGGACAGTACTCTCGGGGATTACAAGACAACATTTACATGAGTCTGAAAAGAGGATCTGACTTTTTGTTCCCCAAGCAAAAGAGCCCCATGCCAGGCCCCAGGATGTCCCAGCCAAGCTCGTCAAATGGGGGGACACTGACAAGGCCGGCTTGCCTTCTGTCACCCTAATCTTTGTTGAGCAGCTAAATGCCAGGACAAGTCAATGAATTGAACAGCCTTGAAATCATGGAACCAGTGCCAATGAGGGGTGTGTGTATGTGTGCACAACAACTAGACAGCTTACAGGCCTCCAA
Organism: Myrmecobius fasciatus; assembly: GCA_023553655.1. NCBI lineage: Eukaryota > Metazoa > Chordata > Mammalia > Dasyuromorphia > Myrmecobiidae > Myrmecobius > Myrmecobius fasciatus. The sequence goes on along the minus strand of JAJPUD010004401.1, from coordinate 90,679 downwards.
GGTAGGAGACAATTAAACAACTTTTTAAATTGTTTTTGTTGTTTTGTGTTTTCACATGTCCCTGGGCGGGCACAAGTTTGAGACTGATGGTGTTTGTGAGAACAAGGCAATGAGACCCAGGCCCAGCACTGTCTCCCTCCAAGTGGGCTACCCCCATGGAATATCGCCAGCTCTTGCCACTAAGGGGAACAGCATATCCCACTCCCAGAGGGACAACTCTCTTAGGAACTGGCACCTAGTAAAATGTTTCTCAGAGATATACATGGAGGGATGGATAGAAGGAGAGATGGAGGGATGGACAGACAGAGGAAGGGATGGACAGATGGAGAGAGGGACGGATGGAGGAATGGAGGGAGGGACAGATGGACGAAAGGACAGACGGACAGCAGGAGGGACAGATGGACAGAGAGATGGATGGAGGGATGGATTGATGGAGATATAGAAGAATGAATGGACAGACAGCTAAACAGAAGAAGGAAGGATGCAAAGCAGGTGGCTGATAAAGCAAACCAGCTATCTTCTACGCAGAGAGAAGTGCGAGCTCACGGTGATCACTGAAGGACTGGGGCTACATGTACAGACAACACAGACTGAAACTGGAAAGGGCCCCCGTGTCCCTTTTTGACTGAGCGGGTTAGGAGACTCGGCCCCAAGCACAGAGATTGGAACTCTGCCCCTTTGGCTGCCTTTCACTCTAAGCTTGTACCAGCCTGCCACCATATGGAGGCCTTGTCAGACCTATAATTCAAATAAAGGAAGTGGGGGATAAGTCCCCTTCAAAAGAAACAAATTTCATAAGAGATTTTCCTTGATTCTATCTTATCTATTTCTTCTTAAGAAAAATAAGTTTAGACATTTTAAAAATGTCTAAATCCTCATCATTTCCTCCAGGGATCCCTTCTCTTCCCCTTCCAAAAGAGCCAACCCAAATAAACCAAAGAGGATTGTTGTTTTGTTTTTTTAAAGCTCCTGGTTTAAAGAGCTCCTTTTTAAAGGCAGAAGGAGGCAAGACAGGAAGACAGAGGGCTGGAGAAGGGAAGGGCACTCGCTTGTGAGCTGATATGCTGAAGTTGGCATAATTGGAACTACATGGAAAACTCTGATCGTGTGGATAGGTGGGATGGGTAACAGAGGCACAGGAGAGTGCAATGACAGGAGGGAGCCAAGAGCACTCGGACTCCCAAACCAGAGTGTTGGGGGAGCGAGGCCAGGGAAGAGAAGGTCTACCCACTGGTGCCAGCGGGGATGCTCAGGATTGTTCATTTATCCCCACAGGGGATAGAATGGCAAAGTGCAGAACACTTCTATGGGGAGCAGGGGGAAGAGGTGGGACAAAAGGGGAAGGGCACACAGCTTTTAAACAAACAAACATAAATAAATGCCCCAGAACACCCATCCAAGAGAATCAGCCAAGACTGCCCTGAGGAGATGACAAGGATTTGGGGAGCCAGAATGAGTTTGTGGGCAAGCAGAGAAGGGCCAGAGATGAAGCAATTCTGTGTGGTGGAGGGACAGGGGTCAGGAGGTTGGAGCTCGGACACTTGGGAGACCGTCTCAGTCCAAGGCCAGGTTTTAGGGAGCAGGACATCGAGGCCCAGAGAACAGAAAGGAGTGTGCCAATGAGGGAAGCGGCGCATTTGTGGGCAATGGTGAGAGGATGCTATCCCTCTGGGCACAGGAGGCAGGGGGCCCACAGGGAGCAACTTTGTGAACACTATGGACCCTGGTCTCCAGAACAGCAGGAGGCAGAGAGGGTCAGGACCCTTTCTCCTTCCCCGGCTGCTCCTCAGCTCCTGCCCTGAAGCAAAGCTTCATCCAGCAAAGCTAAAGGGGGATGGGAAGAAAAGAAAAGAGACAGGGTGGCTTCTGAAATGGGCATCTGGGTAGGAAAAGGAAAATCTGGAGATTCGGAGCATGAGAACCTTAATTTCCCCAATATGAGAACCTTAATGCCCCCCCACCCCTGACATAATCTGAGAGATATCAGGTCATTATCAGTTAGGACTTTCTAACAATTATGATCGTTGTCCAGTGGAATGGACTGCTTCTTAAGGCAGTGGGTCTCCCATCACTAGAGCAGAAACTACAGAGTCCACTGGAGGACTTGGGCCAAGGGCATCCACGCTTATGGCAGCAGGATCTCTGGGATCAGCAGTGGGGGAGAGCCAGGGCCAGGCCAGGATTCTGAAGAACAGGGAAGGGTGGCACTGGTTGGCAGCATCCCTGAAATGAACGCCAGTGGTGGGTACCCCTTGAGGCTGGCTGGGCACCCTCCTCCCCTCTTCCCTCCCAGGCAGGGCCTTTCAGCATCCTGACCTCATCATTGTCATACTCTGAGGCAAGCTTCAGCACAGACTTGCATTTTTCTTGGAAACGGCTTGCAACTAATTCAGCATGACTTTGAAAAACGGTCAGGTCCTCTCTGGTCAGCGGCTCGTCCCCGGCCAGCCTGGCTACCATGAGATCAAGCAAAGTAACCCTGAAAAACATTAGGAAAGGAAGGAGGACTGTTTACAGGGCCAGGAGAGCTGGGGAGTTAGGGGTGACGATGCCCGAGTATTAAATGCAGACTCATTTTACAGTTTCTTGTAAAAGCCAAGGAAGCCACAGTTGGCAAAACCACATTTTTCAACTCCAATCACCTGACCAGGAGCAGGAGCAGTCCCAAGCACAAAGGCCAGTCTCGGAGGGCGGCCATGGCTCACAGCTCACCGCCTGGCATCTCCAGGCCCCTCTGCAAGGGTGCTACTCCAGCTGGGGAGGACGGCCCATGGTCATCTGCCCTAAAGCCTTTGTAGGAAACTTTATAAAAAATGAACAAATGTTCCTACTTGACTTTATTTCTTCAAAGTAAATGCGAAATGAACAGAGGACAATCCATTCCCAAGTCAAGGCAATTAGAGACCGATGGCTAGTGAGCATTCAGGAATTCAAGAATTACATCTGGGGGCTATACGTGGCTGAGAAGAGCTGAGTCAGTCACAGGAGATCACTCAATGCTGCTGTTACTGTGTACGATGTTCTCTGGGTTCTGCTCATTTCACTTTGCATCAGTTCATGTTAAATCTTTCCAGGTTTTTCTGTAATCCTTCTGCTCATCATCTCTAATAGACGATAGTTTTTCGGTATTTTGGCACACCACAGCTTGTAAAGCCCTTCTCCAGGGATGGGCATCCCCTCATTCCCAATATTATGCCATCATGAAAAGGGCCGCCATCAACGTTTCTGCACATGTGGGTCCCCTCCCCTCATTTATGATCTCCGTGGGAAACAGAGATATGCTGGATCAAAGGATGTGCCCAGTCTGGTTGCCTTTTGGGCATCGTTGCATGTTGCTTTCTGGAATGTCCGGATCGGTTTGCCACTCTACTCAACGGTCACTCGTTAAACAGAAATCTTGGCCCTTCTAAGACTGTCCTCCCGCTGTTGTTGCGACCATCTGGCGCTGCTCACCTCCCTCACACACAGCTTCCCAAATTGCTATCATTTCTCGCAGCTCCCCAGGATCTCGGTACATGTGACCCCCCCACACACACGCACACAATGGACGGGTACCTCCCCACCTCTTGCAGAGCCCATCATAAAGACGTTCTCCCAGGACCTCCTCTTCTTTCTGGATCCTTTTGGTGTACATGCCTAGATGCAGTATCACCAAGTCACTAAACTGCAGAGTTAATGACTCTGGGGTCCGAGCTGCAAACTGCTTTCCAGAGGACTGGGCCAATCTACAGCTCTGCCCACCATGCATACTGGGTCTGCTCTCCCACAGCCCCCCAGCAGGCCTTGTCTCTCCGGGTGGGAGATGGAGCCTTGTGTTATTAGTGATCTGGAGCATCTTTTCACTTGGTAGGTGCCGGACTCTGCCCTTGAAGGCTGCCTGACCCACTTCCTCTGGGGAATGACAGACAGCTTCCTTCGTGTAGATACTGCATCCTGAATAAGGTCCACTCCCTCCTCCATCGCCAAACCAAAGGACACGGCAAGATAATCGTATGATTTCTGTTGGCTTCGTTGTTGATATGGCCAGTTATACCGACGGTTTTCCTAATGTTGAACCAGCCCCGCATTTCTGGTATAAATCCCAGCTGGTCACAGTGTCTCATCCTGCTGATATGTTGCTGCAATCTCCTTACTAGTCTTTTATCTCAAATTTCTGCATCAATATTAATTGGTCTATAGTTTTCTCTCCATTCTGGTTTGGTTTGATACCTGGTTTAGGTATCAGTACCATAATTGTGTCATAAAAGAAATTCAACAGGGCCCCTTCTTTGTTTACTTTCCCAAAAAGTTTATATAGTATTGGAATTAATGGTACTTTAAAGGTTTGGGAAAATTCACTTATAAAGCCATCTGACCCTGGAGTTTTTCTTTAGAAGTTCATGGATGACCTGTTCAATTTTTTTTTTAAGGTGGGGTTAAGGTTAGGTTTTCTACTTCCTCTTCCATTAAAATGAGCAGTTTAGAGCAAGTCAGCCTTCAAGCTGCTCTCCAGCCGGACAGAGCATCCCCTAGCTCTGGCCATTTGCACTGGCCATCCCCCATCTGGAGTCCCCTTGCTACCTTCAAGGCTCTGAGCAGGTACTACCTTCTACACGAAACCTTTTCAGATCTCCCAACTTACAGACTATTGTGCGTTCTCTTTTCTGTCTCCCCCCTTTTCTCTCTCTGACTCTCCCTCCCTCCCTTCCTCTTTCTCTCTCTTTCTGCCCTTCCCCATATGCCCGTTTCCCCCAGCAGAAGGTCAGATCCATGAGGGCAGGGTAATGTGTCATCTTTGTGTGGCCAGCACTTCCCATAGCACCTGGCACACAGTAGGGGGGGGGCTACTGCTCTTAGTGAAATGTACTGAATTTACTAGCAACACTAAGGAGGCAACTTCCCCATTTTTAGAAGACTTGCCAGAGCTATGCTCTTTAATCACAACCAAATTCATTCTTCTCCCGTCTCTTCAGAGTAAACCCTCTAAAAAAATAAGAGGATTAGAATCTCAGGATGCTAGGCTTAAACCAGGTTCTGCCAACAATTATGGAGGTCATCATGGGCAAGTGACTAACTCTGGGTCTCAATTTCCTCATCTGTAAAGTGAGAGACTTGGCCCGGAAGACTCCCGCAAGGCCATCTCCTGCTCAAATTCCACGGCCTGACGAGCCTGGTGAGTCAGTGTCAGGGCTTTTCTGTGACCATCCTGTCCAACCAGATCCCAACAAGTGTTCCACCAAACAGTCATCCAAGCTTGGGAGCCAGTCTGCTCCCGGCACAAAGACTACGGCTTCTCCAAGACAAGGCCGTTCCTTTCCCCCGACCTCTCTTCAGGAAGAGGGATTCGGCCAGAATCCACATCCTCACTTTACCCAGGAGGAAATTGGGAGCCAGAGGAAGGATGTGAGGAGCTCCGGGAGAACCAGAATGGCCCTCCAGCTCCCCGAGCCTCCCTCCCGGGGAACATGTCTCAGGGAACATGTACACATGTTCCTCAGTCCTTGGATTGAGCGGTCTGCAGACTCCGGGGAGACCCCGGTGATGGGGAGCACAAAGCCTCCCCCTTTCTTCTCTTTCCCAAGTAATGGCGCCAACCTGGACTCGGCACCCCCCAAATCCTGCCAGCTGTGGCGAGGCTGTAATGTTAACCAGCCAATTTAAAACCATTACTGACAGAGAAACATGTACTTAGAGACCCTGAGCCAGCACCGTAACCACACCATTTTTCAATCATGCAAACAGGACGTTCCCCATGGAATGCTAGCTGGCTTGGGGGCTCACCTTTCCGGATTGCTCAGCTTGGCGTACATGGATTTCACCAGGTCCGGGCTTTTCAGCAGATAGTCTGAAATGATCAGGAAGCTGGAAAAAGGGAGAGGAGTTGCATTACCAGAAATGGGGAAACAGACACACACACACATGCACGTGGGGTCATTTCTGGGGATCACGCCTTCCTGTTGTAGTTAACATTGCACACGCTCTGTCCCACAGCCAACTGGCCTGTTTCAGGGCCTCCTTCCAGTGCCAGACCTTTACCTGTCCTGGGGTGGGTCCTTCCAAGCCGTCTCTGGGCACTGAGGTCCTCCCCTTACCTTTCTCAGAACAAGACCCTACCCTGTCTCTCCCCCGCCCCCTCCCAGTCCTTGGCCCAGAGGCCCAACCTGGGAGTGACTTCTGTGGGCCTGGCCCTGGGAGATGGAGCTGAGACGAGCACTAGCCCTGGCTTAGCAGGAAGGGGCCCGTGCACTACAAGAGGTCGAAGGTGAAAGGCTGGCACCCCTTAGAAGAATCTGACCCCTGAAAGGGCTGACAACCACACTGGGCCTGAAAGGATGGGAAGGATTTCAGTGAAAACACTAGGCAGGTATCCAAGTTCAGGGCACACAGTGGGCCAAGGCATGGCCAGGTGATAATGCCAAAATAATTGGACCTCAGGGGATGGGAAGGAAAGGGGAGGATCACCGGATAAGCCCAACCTGACAGGTAGAGAAGGGCCTTGAAAGCTGGGCAAAAGGCTCAAGTCTTCACTTGGTAGACCACAGCATCACTTAAGATTTCTGGTCAAAGGGACTCCTTGTGAGGACCCCCCCCCCAATTCTAGCAAGAATAAGCAGGATGGCCCACAACAGGCAGAGAGTAACTGCTGTGATGACCCAGCTGGTTCAGATGAGAGCTGATCCCAGGCTGGAGGTGGTGGGAAGATGGGGGTGGAGAGGTGCTAGATCTATATCCCAAAGACATCCAAAAGAAAAAGGGAAAAGGGCCTCTCCACATAAAATTATTATTGATAGCAGCTCTTTTTGTGGTGGCAAAGAATTGGAAATTGAAGGGATATCTATCAACTGGGGAATGGCTACACAAGTTGTGATACATGACTGTAATGGAATATTATCGGGTTATAAGAAATGACGGGCAGGATGCTTTCAGAAAAACCTGCAAAGACTTACATGAACTGATGCTGAGTGAAGTGAGCAGAACCAGGAGATCGCTGTATACGGCAACAGCAATACTGTATCTGATCGATACAATGATCCAAGACAATCCCAAAGGACTAATGATGGGGCAAACTATCCACCTCCAGACTGTTTGGATACAGTCGGAAACAGGAGATTTTTCACTTTCTTTCTTTCTTTCCTTTTATTCAAGTCTTCTTGTACAAAATGACTAATATGGAAGTGTTTTACATAATTGCACATGGATAGACTACAGAGAATACCTTTATCATCTCAGAGGGAAGGGAAAGGAGGGAGGGAAGAAAGAGAATTTGGAATTCAAAACTGAATAAAAATAGTTAAAAATATAAATGATGCAAAAAAAAAAAGAATTGTGGGGGTGGGAGCCAATGAATACTGAAGTCTTGGTAACTGTTAGTTTGGAAGAAGTGAAGATGAGGAGGGAGATCATGGTAGCTCCAAGCTTATGACTGAGAGAACAAGAGGAAAGCAAGTCTGTCTGTCTCTCTGTCTCTCTCACACACATGCACACACACCCCGGGATTCGTAAGTAGGAAGGCTCAGGAGAGCTTAGGATATGTGCCATCTGGATGCAAGCTCTTGGTGGGCACCACCTGGGAGAGGGATCCAGTTTACTCTGCCGGGCTTTAGAGGGCAGGCTCAGGGATGATGGGCAGGAGGAAGGCTCTGCATATCCAAGACTCAGCTGCCTGGAGGGTGGTGAGCAATCAGAGGGGTCCATCACAAGCCTGCCCCTGACCAAGGAGGCACGTCCTCCAGCCTCAGTTTGGAAATGCCATGGCCAAACTCCATTTGTTTTTAGTCTTTCTATTTCTAACTAAATTAAGGATTTTTCTCCCTCTTCCTCTAGCCTACCTTTTAATTATGGGCGACAGGATGGCAAGGCCATTGTGCAGTTTGTGCAGTGAAAAGGAGCCTTGCCTTCCAGAGGGCATCCACCAAGTGCCCAACCTCCCCTTCCTGCAGGTACAACCTTTCAGCCTCTCCAGATTCTAGCAGCCGTTGGGGACTGACTTCCAGGCCACGCTCCTGCCTTTCCCACCGGGCTCAGCATCCTCTGCTCTCCCAACGCCTGTCCTTGTACTAAGGTCCCCCAACCCTGCTCATCCCCCCCACCTCGGGCTTCAATGCCATGGCCTCCGCCTGCTGGACCCCAACTTGTCCTGGTCCTCTGTCCCCCCCTCCTGTCCCTCACCATCCCCCCCGTCCTCTCTACGCTTCCTTCCCAGTTCAGCGCCACCCTGACCTATGCTCTCGGTCCCTCATCCCATGCTGGCCTGCCGCCCATCATTCCTTGCAGAAGCAGAGCCTGGGCGCACTCCTGCCATTATCACCAGCTTCCAGCTCCTGACCAGGAAGGTGCCATGCCGCCAAGCCGGTCCCATCATCCCTTCTCAAAGGCCGCCTGTTGAAGCAAAGCCACTCTTTCATCCCCTTATCTGGCTTCCCATCTTATGACCCTTCCTGTGTCAGGGTGCTGACACACAGGGGGTGCAGACTCCTCAGCATGCCCTCTTGGTGCCAGCTCTGGCGGGGAGGGAAGCGACCCTCAGCACCGTGACTGACTCGGGCAAGCCCCCTGGGCAGGAAGAAATGCCTGCTGCTCCTCCCCCGAGCCCCAGAGTCCTCAGAGGGGGACCTGGATGAGGAGGGGGTCTGGCCTGGGTCCTCTGTGGCTCACAGCCTCCCCAGGGGCCACGGTCCCTGATAAGGCCTGGACTGTGAGAACCAGGCCTGACCCGGTATGGCAGCCAGGCGGGCAGCTCTTGTCACATCTGGAACATAAAGCAATGGCCGACTCAATTACCTCTCCCCCCCTTCTGTTTACACTGAGAGAACCAAATTAAAGACTCCGCTTCTCACTTGTGGAGGAGAGTGTTGGGTTACCCGGCACAGAGCCGGAAATGGCCATTTGGGAACCAGTTGTGCCCTAAACAAATTGACCACGAAATGGAAAACATGCCCACGGACTGATGGGGAGCAAAATCAGGGCAAGAGGGGCCCTTCAATGAGAAACAACTGCCGCTCCCTGTGCTTCGGGGATGCACGCCCGGGGAACGAGGCCGACTGCCCGAAGCTGAGCTCTTGAGGGCCAAGCAGGGGTGATGAGGCCCCCAAAAGGGCTGAGCAATGAGGCCCCCCAAAAGGGCTGAGACCCCCAAAAGGGCCAAGCAATAAGGCTCCAGAAAGGACTGAGTGATGAGGCCTCCAAAAGGGCTGAGCAACGAGGCCCCCCAAAAGGGCCGAGCAATGAGGCCCCTCAAAAGGGTTGAATGACGAGGCCTCCGCATGGGCTGAACCCCCAAATCACAAGCTCTGCACAGGGAAAGTCCAACCTCTTCCAGGCATGGAGGTCAAGGGTCAGGATGCAGACTGAGCAGTTTAAGGGCAGGGTCCAGAAGGGGGCCAGGGCAATGTCCCTTTGCCTTCAGGGAGCCACCAGGACAGACAGGGAGAAGGTAGGACAGCGTGAGAGGAGGAGCCCCCTCAGGCTCCTAGGAGGCCCCAATGCAGCCCCTCTTGTGGGTGGGGCCCTGTGTGCACAAGGGGAAACTGAGGCCTCCGGACCCCAAGGCTAGCTCACTTTCCACTCCAAGCCTTCCCAAAGACGTGACAACCGCCAGAGCAGGACCTCGGAAGAAAAGGACCCAAACGGCGGACGTGGGGCTGGGGCCCTCGGGGTCAGGGCCCGGCTCCGGCTCTGGCTCCAGCCAGCCCTCCACAAGGGCACCCCATGAGAATCAGACGGGCTGGGCCCCCAACAGGCAGCCAGGGTCCCCATGGGGAGACACCCAGGCCCAGGAACCAGTGCGGGGGGGCCCGGTCAGATGCCTCCTTGGCTCTGGGAATCCCAGCAAGGGCCTACAGCTGCCTCAATGGTGCAGCCAGGGCCGAGCCGGCTTGAGAGCCCTCCACTGGCACAATGAGCCCCCTCTCCTCAAGGCTTCTACCCACACAAGGTGCGACGTGCCCACCGAGCCAGAGCCCCAGCACGGGATACTTACGCCCACTCGGACTCGGGCCGCTTCCGGTGGGCCTCGACGACCAGCAGGGGCACGCTCAGGCTCCGGGTGTGCAGGTCCTTCAGCCGTTCCTCGTTCAGGCACGTGAACAGGATCATGGAGGCGTAGGCGACGACCTTCTCATCTGGATGGCGCAGGCAGTACCTGGGACGACACAGGGGCATCGGTGAGCCCGGGACGATCGGACGGGGCCCTCAGTCTCAGCAGGAGCCCACACGGGACCGCTCAGACGTGGCCACAGATCGGACAAGGAGCCTTCCTCCAGCTGGGGATGCTGGGCGGGGGGGCCAGGCTCCTGAGAACTGCAAGGGACCCTCAGGGCCCACGCCAGCCCAGGACCGTCTTCCTCTGGGACACGGATGCAAGTCCCACCATGCCTGCCTTCGCTCCCAGCCAACTCCTGACCATGCCGTGCCTGGGGAGCCAGGAGCCGGGGGCCAGCCCAGCCTGCGCC
>JAJPUD010004401.1:65064-80239 GCA_023553655.1 Myrmecobius fasciatus | reverse complement strand
ACACACACACACACACACACCCCAGTCGGGACACAGGGATGGAGCAGGATGTGTGGGGCGTCCCCACCAACATGGCAGAGGCCTCCATCCCCAGAGGACCCCAGAGCCTCGTCCAGGCCGTAGCCGGGCTGAGGCACTCGGGGGCCCATTCGAGAGCAGCGGCCTGCCCCGAGGGTGCATCCCCCACCCAACATACTCACAAGAAGAGCTCTGGGAAGGCGTCCCTCCAGATGGCCTCCTGTGAAGCCGCGTTCCCCGCTGCGATGTTGCCCAAGAACTGCAGGCTGCAGCGAAAAGCTGGCAAGACACGGGAGACGTGAGGGGCTGCAGATGGAGGTGAATCCCGCAGGGGCCCCTGGGAACTGAGCGTCTGAGGCTCCTCCTCCTCCTCCATGTACCTTCCTCCCCCTCCTCCTCCCCCTCTGTGCACTGTCCTCCCCCCCTTCTCCTCCTCCCCCTCCTGGGGTCCTTTCTCCATGGAACTTGTGATGACTTCTGGACGACAAGGTGCCCCCCCTTCAGCACAGCTTCCTCCCAGCTCCCCACCCCAAAGCCCTCTCAGCCGGCCCGGCCCCACACCGAGCTTCCACGGCCCAGATGTCGGGCCACAGCACTGGGCAGAACTCCCCGCCGTCACATTGGGGAGATGGAGCACACCTTTACTATTACACTGACTAGCGGGGGGAAAGGACAGTGGGCTCCAACCTGCCTGGGGAGCTCTGCTGGCAAACAGAAAACAGGAGGCGGCGGGCATCTGCTGCCCGACCAGGGGCCCGGGCGAGCCGAAGCTGCCGCGCCATTCGCTGCTTCATCTCTATTTCTGGTGGCAGCCGGAGCGCTTGTTTTATCATTTAAAGCTAATATTAGCGAATGCCAACAGGCTTTTTTCCTCAATAGTTTTTCCCCATCCTCTCCCTGTAGCCTCCCCTTGGCCTCTGTCACACTGTCAAATGGAAAGAACACTCACATATGGCTGCCTATTTATGGACACCCACACAGCACAACTTGCTCACAGTTCTGAACAAATGAAGGACGTGTTTAATTGGAACCACCAAAAATAAACTGATTCAGCAGCACATGGCTCTTGGGATCCAGAAAGAGGCCCTAAGACGTTAATTCTGTGCTGCAGACCAAAGGAAGCGCGGTCTGGCCTGCTGGGGCTTTGGCCCAACCTCAGCAAGCGCAAGCACATTCGCTGGTGGGCCTCCCGGCAGGGGAAACCTCGGGACAGCCATTGTAAAGGCAAGGCCTTGGAGGCCCAGGGAGGAACCACCCGGCCAAGGTGGCTGCGGGAGTTACTGAGGGTGTGCAGGGAAATGAGACACGAGCCTGGGCGTCCGAGGGAAGGGCCACTCCCAGGCCAGCATGGGGGATTCGATCACGTCCGCCAGAGATGACTCAAGCTGGGGCCAGGCCTCCATCCGGAGTACGAGCCTCTCCACAAAGTGGATGGGCTTCCGGAGCGGCCTCCACGTTTCCCTTCTCGGGCAGGTGTGAAAGGACTGGCTGAGGCGCACTGGACAGGGCCAGTCGGGCCAAAAGGCAGGCCAGCCAGAATCGGTCCGGTCAAGCCAAGGGCCAGCGTCTCGCCCCAGCAGCCTCTCCCTTTTCACAAACGCTAAGTTTCACAACAAACACAATCCAAAAGATAAACAACACGGGATATAAATGGCCCCTCTGAAAACAATCTGGCCGGAGAACGTCACCCCCATGCTCTGACTCATCACATGACAACTTTGGGGAGGAAAAGCTTGAAAGACAGCCCGTTGGAGAACGGAACTGGGAACATGAAACAAAAAACGCCAACACAGGCAAAAATAACAATTTGCTTTTACCAGACAGTTTATCAACTGCTCTATGAGTAACCAAGAAAATCCCACTATTATTTTTGCAGATTGGAAATGAATCAAGACCAAGAACAACACGAATAACCCAAGTACAAAACGCACGCTTGTGTTTACATTAAATTTGATGAGCATAATATATTCGTCACAGTACTACAATTATTCCCTGAAAATAATACTATAAATATTATTTTGACAATGTAATTATAGTTATTCCTTCAACAGTGGCAGAAAAGTCCTGGCATTGGTCCTCTGTCCCCAACCTTTCAGTACACACAGAGTGAGATTTCACACAGAAAAAGTCAGATGATGATGGGCAAAGATGAGGATGGGCACATTACCGGAACTAAAGTAATTCTTCAGAGCTTATAGGCTTATAGAATTTTTAAAAAATCACAATCCTAACATATGAACACAACACAACAAAGCATGCATATATCAGGCTCTCTCTTCTGCGTCAACAGAGAGCCGTAAGTGCCAGCCTGGGTTCCACAGACTAACAAGGGGCCCAAGGAGAGATTTCAGGGGGCCCATGAACGGGCATCTGAAAAAAAGACATCATCACCCAAATCACTACTGATTAGAGCAAATGAAAACAACTCTGAGATTCTACTTCACACCTGTCAGATTGACTAAGATGACAGGAAAAGATAATGACGAATGTTGGAGGGGATGTGGGAAAACTGGGACACTGATACATTCTTGGTGGAGCTGTGAACGGATCCAGCCATTCTGGAGAGCAATTTGGAACTAGCCCCAACTACACCCAACTTTGATCCAGCAGTGTCTCCACTGGCTCTGTATCCCAAAAATATTAACAAATAAACAAACAAACAAACAAAAAAATGATCCCCACGTGCAAAAATGTTTGTAGCAGCTGTTTTTGTGATAGCAAAGAATTGGAAGGTGAGTATCCTATTAGATACTATCCAAAGCCTATCATTTGGAGAATGGCTGAATCAGTGATGGTGTATGAATGCTATGGAATATTACTGTTCTATAAAAAACGACGAACAAAATGATTTCAGAGAGGCCTGGAGAGACTTACATGAACTGATGCTGAGTGAAATGAGCAGAACCAGGAGATCATTATACACGGCAACAGCAATATTACATGACGATCAATTCTGACGGACAGGGCTCTGTTCAACAATGGAGAGAGCCATCTACACCCAGAAAGAGGATTGTGGGTACTGAATGTGGATCACAGCATAGTATTTTCATCTTTATTGTTTGTTTGCTTGATTTTTTCCCTTTCTTCTGGTTTTTTTTTCCCCTTTTTGCACAGCATGACAAATAGGGAAATATGTTTAAAACATTGCATGTTTAACCTGTATTGGATTACTTGCTGTCTAGGGAGAGGGGAAGAGGAAAGAGAGAGAGAAAAATTTGGAACACAAAGTTTTGCAAAGGTGAATGTTGAAAATTATCTTTGCATATATTTGGAAAAATAAAAAACTATTAAAACAAGACATCATCTTATTTTCATCCAATTTTCATTTTTAATACTGATAATTTCGAGTTTTTTCTTCCTTTAAAAAAATCAAAATGGCTACCCCACCCCCCCAAACCAGCTACTATTTGATGAAGGCAGCTTTTAATTTCCTTTTTTCTTGATTACCTACTAATGGTATTGCTAGGTCAAAAGACATGAAGTCTTATAACTCTTTGGGCATAATTCCAGATTATTCTCTAAAATGGTTTGATCAATTATTTTGATTTGCTTCAATAACGATTGAGAGCATTTTTTCATGCGATCATTCATATTGCTGACTTCCTCCTCCAAAAACTGCTCCTTCATGTTTTGACATTTTATCAATTTGGAAATGACTCATATTATCATAAATGTGACATAATCTTCTATATAATTGATAACGAGGCCTTTATCTGAGAAACTATAAATTTTCCCCAAAATTTTCTGCTTTCCTTTTAACCTCAACTAGTTTGGTTTTATTTATACAAAATTTTTTTTAATTTAATGTAATCAAATCTCAAAATACCCTCTCTCATTTATTCATAAATCCTTTTCCTATCCCTAAATCTGATAGGTAATATACCACGTTTTTCTAATTTACTTATGATGTCTCCTTTTATGCCTTAATCATCTATCCATTTTAATTTTATTTTGGCAACTGGTGTAAGATATTGGTCTACACCCAATATCTGCCAGAATACTTTCTAGTTTTCCCAACAATGTTTAATCAAACAGGGAATTCCTATCCTAAAAGCTTAAATCTTTACATTTATCAAACCCAAGATTACTAAAATCATTTACTATTATGTAATGTATATCTATTCTATTCACTATTACTACACAATATATAGTATTAGAAATGCTAACAATAAGACAAGAAAAAGAAATTGAGAGAGCAAGCATAAGAGAAAATAGAATTATCACTTTTCACAAATGATAAGAGCCAATTAAAATGTTATTATTTATTTAAAACTAAATACAAAATAAGAAAAAACAAACAGAAAAGGACAGAGGAAGGAAAAACAAAAAACATTGTGATATGCCCAACAGAACATAAGGAAAGATTCAAAGTATGTAACAGTACATTTCTATTTCAAGAAAACATATATGATAGTAAAAGACATTATATTCATGACTGTCCATCTTCCTTGGGCAGTCTTCCTTGTAGATTATTTTTTTGCTCTCTGCTGTGCACTTTTTACTTAAATCTATTTTCCCCCTTTTTATTCCCTCCTTCACCTTCCCTAAGTAAGCTACAGTTAAGCAATGATATATTTGTGTGTGTCTGCACATATATATATACATAATACACACATATACATACATATACAGATATACATATATATATACATACTCATATATCCATACATATATCTCTATCCATATATACATATATGCACCTACATGCATACCTACAATTATATGCATTTATATATACAAATATAAACGTTTAAAATAATATTAACGTGGCTGACATATAATCTCAATTTCTTTCTTGATTGAATCTTTACGTTTGACTGTCTGAGATCAATGATTACTAGACCTAATTTTTTTTTTCCTAATAAATTTTATTCCTGATCCTTGTTACTGGATTGGTGTATATCTCTTATTTCCTATAATTAATTCTACTTTAATTCTACTCCTTAACTTGCCTTGCTATTACTTAATCTCCCCCCATCCATGTATCCCTCCCTTATTTTCCCCCATCCCACTTTTTTTTCCTGCCATTAATCTGCACGTCTTTTCCTAATGCTGTGAATTTACATATCTTTTTATATCCCACCTAATCCTTATTCATCCCCTCTTATTTCTTTATAGATTTTGGAGGGTGCTATACCCTTCATGGTGTGTGTGTATGTGTATACAGTTCCCTATTTATCCCATTCCTGATGTAAGTAGGTTTTCAGAATTACCAGTCCTCCTCCCCAATCGAATACCTCTGTGTCAGTTTTTCCTCTGCACTTCATTCATATAACATACTTACTAATTTTACCTTTTTCTAAAATGGTTTTGCTTTTTAGAGTGGGATCACACAAAGCTCTGCCCCAATTTTTCTTTTGGACTACCCAATTACTAATGTCAGTATTAGACATATGGTTTACATTTCCACATATAAAACATAAACGGTTTGTCATTATTGAGTCCCTTGAAATTAGTAATTGATGTTGGCTTTTATATGTTAAATTTTCCATTGAGTTCAGGTTTGGTTGAGACAAAATTCTTAAAATCTGTAAGTTTATTGAATGTCCTTTTTTTTCATTCAATATTATGCTTAATTTTGCTGGATATTTTTGGCCTCAGGCCTAGTTCTTTTGATTGATGATACATAATATTGTAGGACCTGCGGTCTTTTATTGTAACTGCTGATAGATCTTGTACAATTGTTACTGTAGCTCCAGCATATTTTATTTCTTTGTTTATTGTACAAATTTCCCTTTGATCTGGGGTTTTGAAATTTAGCAATAATGTTGGTATGTGTTTTGTTTGTAATATTTCTTTGAGGTGGTGATTGGTGGATTTTTTTCCATTTCTACTTTCCCTTTTTGTTCTATCACTTCAGGCCAATTTTCTTTGATTATTTCTCATATTATTGTGTCCAGGTTTTTTTCTTGGTCAAAGCTTTCAGGCAGTCTGATTATTCTTATGTTTTCTCTTCTTGATTCATTCTCTAGATTATTGTTTTTCTTATAATATATTTCACATTCTCTTCTATTTTTTTATGTTGTTTTGTTATTTCTTGATCTCTCTTATAGTTTCACTGGTTTCTCCTTGCCCAAATCTAATTTTCAAATAATTATTTTCTTCTTTAAGGCTCCAGATCTCCTTTTCCAGTTGATTAACTTTCTTTTCATATTCTTGGTTTTCTGGATGGTTCTTTTTTTAAGTGGATTTGTTGTTGTTGTTTAGTTTTTCCTCATTCTCTCTTATTTGGTTTTTAAAGTCTTTTTTGAGTTCTTCTATAAATTCTGAGCAGGAAGCCATTTAACGAGACTCTTTGGGGTAGGAGAGGCTTTTTTTTTTTTTTTTAACTTCAGTTTCTTCTTCTAAAGATGTCTTTCCTATTCCCATATTAGGTTTCTATGGTTGGGTTCTTTCTCCTTTGCTGGTTCCTTTTGCTTTATATTTTATTAAAATGAGAACTTACTATGTAACCCCCTCTAGTCCTGGGATGGGGGGTGGTGATGGTGCCCCTGGCACCTCTTCAGTTCTTTCCTCTGGCCTAGAACTCCACCCTCCTGTAAGTGCCACAGCCAGCAGCGGCCCTGCTGCATTGCCTCTGCACTTCCCAGGTGCTGGGTCCTTCCCAGGGCCATATCTCTGCACCACAACTGGACCTGGCATTCTTAATCAGCAGAGGCCCCCTTAGTCTTCCAGGACTCAGACCTGTAACTCTCCAGGCTGGCCAGGAGGCCAATGATCCAGACTGAGGCTTCCTCCCACCAGAGCTGGCCCCAGGGCTTCCCACTGTCTGTTTCTGGGAAGCTAGATTAGAGATGTTTACACTTCATATTCCCTTAAAGCACCTTCCTGGGGTCTTTCTTCTGTTGTTCCCAAGGACCCCAGTTCTGCCCCAGTCTTATTTGTTTTTCATGGTCTATGTTTCCCCTGAGGCGAAGAAATTTTGTTTTGTTTGTGGGGGAAATCTGAAGAGCTTGGAATTTCCTGACCTACTCCTCCATTTCCCCACAATCTTCCCCCTCAACTAAAAATGTAAATGAAATAAAAACTTCAGCAAAGTTGTAGGATATTAAATAAACTCACATAAATCATCAGCATTTCTGAATATTACCAACAAAGCCCAACAGAAAGATATCAAAAAAGAAATTTCCTTTCAAAAAACTACAGAATACATAAAATACATGGGAGTCTACCTGCCAAGACACACAGAGAAACTATATGAATAGAACTACAAATAAATACAAATAATTTTTAAAATGTTAATTGTCCATGGGTAGGCTGAATCAATATAATACTGACAATATTGTATAAATTAATTTGCTTACTGAATGCCATACTAATGGAAATCCTTTATAGGGTTAGAAAAATTAACAAAATTCAACTAGAGGAATGAAAAGTCAAGAATATCAAAAGAAAAAACAGTCAACGGAAGGAAGGGCACCTAGCATTATGAAATCTCAAAATACACTTTTGGTCCTAGACAAGAGACAGAAAGGAACGGATTAGGCATATAACACACAGGAGGCCATTAGCTTGGTTTTTGGCAAACCTAAAAGCTCCAACTCTTGGGGTAAGAACTATTATCAAAAAAAAAAAAAAAAATTAAGACTGAGTTAGAGGAAATCACATCTAGAACAACTCATACTGTCTACTGAGACAAACTCCAAATGGGTACCTGACTTAAGACATATTAGACGGCACCATAAACAACCAGAGAAGCTGGGATGAAATTATCTCTCTACTCTATCAAGACAGGAAGAAGTAATGACCAAAGGACAGGGAGGATCACACTTGATAAAATAGACAATTTCGGTTACATAAAATTAAAACTATCTTGAACAAATGAAATCAGTGCATCTAAAATCAGAACAGAAGTAACAGAGGAGAATAATCTACAGCAAATTTTCCAATAAATATTTCATCTCAAAGACGTAAGATACAGATTCAAGTTTATAAGAATGAAAACCACTCCCCGAAAGATAAATGGTCAAAGGATATGAATAGGCAATTTTCATAAGAAAAATCTGAATGTAAATGAGTTCCACAAACCACTAGTAAATAGAAAAAAACAAATTAAAACAGCCCAGAGATTCTCCCTCCCATCCATCAAACAAAAAGGGAGCAATGGCCAATGCCGGAGGGCATGTGGAAAAACAAGCACCAGTGCAGGGCCCGGGAAGCTGTGGCTGGTCCAGGCCACCTGGAAAGCCAGTTGGAACTGGCCAGGCCCCAAGGCCACTTTTCGTGGCTTCTGAGTTTGCTTCCTTGTGTGCACCTCAGGGCTCTTCAGACATTTCCTCTTTGTTTCTGTCTTCCTAGCCCAGGGCCTCCAGCGGAGATCAGCCAAAGGGAGCTGAATTCAATGGTATTCCAGGTGCTTCCACCTCCTCCTGGAAGCTTCCTCAGGCCCAGGTCCCTCCCTCAGCCCACCAAGCCTCTCACAGAGCTTACCGCTTCTCTCCTAACACACTTTGAGAGGCTCCCACACAGAGAGGCCTGGGGCCTTGCCAGTCAGCTGGGCAAGGTCAGAAAGAGCTCCCATAGTGGGTCAGGGGTAGTGCCAGGGGCAGCCTCTGAGGGGGTGGGCCGAGCCCCAGCTGAGTGCACAAGGCCCTGAGAGGGGAGGGGGCTTGTCCCAAAGCAGAGGCAGAGGTTCGGATGAAGCCTCTGGTCCCAGAGCAGTCCTCAGTCCAGTGTATTTCCAATCTCACTCTGGAACCTCCCAGAGGGCAGGAGCACACACCACACAGTTGGTGCTTAATGAATGCACATAGCCTGGAACTGGACCACCCACTTCTGATGACTGGCCACCAGTTTCCTCACACTGCAAGTGGCCAAGGCTAAAGCTCAGCTTGCAGGCCCCGGCTCTCTTCTGCTCCTGAGCAGGCCCACGGAGGGGTGGAGCAGAGCCATCCCTCCTCCCCTTGTCTGTGGCCGTGGCGTCCCATGCACAGGACGCCTTCTCCATCTACGTTTTTAAAAGCGAGTTCGTGGATGCCAGGGGAAGGGCCCTGGCCTCGAGCTGTGGGCCGCTGTGCCATTCACTCCCTGCCAGCCCTGAGCCAGGGCTACACCTGGGGCCTCCCCCACAGGTCCCCAAAGGCACACTCAGAGAAAGGGCCGACAGCCCATGCATCTGGGCAATCGCCATTTAATCTCGGCATTTCCTTTGGAGTCGCTCTATTTAGTAATCCGTCCTAAAACCAGAAAACTGTTAGTCCCGACCACTGCCCTCAGGCTCCTGCAAAGGACGCCAGGGGCCTTGGGGTCTCTCCTGCGTTCCCCACTGCTGAGTACAAACAGATGGGCCTTTGAAGACACTGCCCAGCCCTTCTCCAGCACACACGGAGGTCTGGCCTCTCAACAGGACACAGGACTGGGCCTCGCACCCACGGCCGGGCCCACAGGGGACAATCCGGGAGAAGGAGGCGAGGCATTGGCCCAGCAAGCCGAGGCTGTCCAGGGCCCGAGGCCTGATGGAGGCAGGACAACCGGGACAAAGGCGGGCACGAGCACCAGGGGCAGTGGCACATCACCAGTGGGCGGACCAGAGGTGAATCCCTCGCCTCCACCACAGGAGCGTCAGGATGGCCTACTGAGGCCGGGAGGAAAAAAGGGTCAGATATCAGTCTCTCTGTGACCCTGTGAAACTGGGGGGCCGGGGGACAGGCCCACATAGGGCGCTGGGCAGCCCTCACATCTCAGTCAGGTCCTGTGCTGGGGGGAGGCCCAGAATCCCAAGCCCCCATGCCTTTGGAAGGACATTGTCCAGCAGACCCGAGGGCGCCAGCGATATCCAGTCCCTGGTGCTCTTGTCCAGAGAGCCACTCTCCCCAGTCCAAGGCCCTGCTCCTTGGGAAAGAGAGAAGGGCCAAAGGGGCGCGGAGTGCCGAGGTGCCACCGGAAGGGAGGGGCCCGAGGAACGACTGCGACTTACCTGTCAGATGGGAGTCCTGCTCCATGTCCAGCTTCTGAAATAAATTAATCAGCTCCACTGTGCTGCCAATCAAGTTCAAGTTCCTGTGAAAGGTTTTCACAGAAAAAGGCCCAACTGAGCACTTTCCTGATTCAAGGGTCCCCTCCCTGCCCCAGCCCCCTTCATGGCTGTGCTTCCAAGGACTGGGGGGACTGCTAGGAACACCCTCAGGATGGAACCCCAGATGAATCCTTTGTCCCGGCAGTGGGGATCCTCACTGCCCACCCCAGAAGTGCACACATTCTCCCCGACAAAGGGACAGGTGGCCCCAAGGCCACGGTCAGTCCATCCCCTGGCTTTGGGCATCAGGGCACGCATTGAATGAGTCGCTGTTGAACCCCACAGGTGGCCGGCCCAAGGAGAGGCCCCCCTCAGGCCCGTGCCCATGTCACTGCGGGCACCCTACCTGATGGTGCTCTGGTTCCCGGGGCACTGCACACAGGCGTTCCTCAGGCAGCGGAAGCACTCGGCCAGGAGCTGCAGCTGGGCCTCCAGAGGCCCCCGGAGGCCCTCGTCCCAGCAGGCCAGATGCACCTGGTGGGAGGATTTTGTCAGGATTTGCCTGATGCACCGGAAGACCCGCTCAGGCGCAGTTTCTCTGAAACAAGAGAAGAACAGGTCATAAATGAGGGGCTTTCCAAAACAGCTGAGAGGCCGCCACAACCCAAGTCAGCCCCCCAAATCTGCACCAGGAAGCCTGAATGGGGAAGCCGAGCAGGGTCCCCAGGCCAGAAGCTGCTGTCACTACATCTCGGCAGCCCCTAAGGAACGAGGGGCCAAGGCCACTCAGGAGGGGAGAGCCGCAATTCTGCAAAGTGTCAGCACACAAAAATCTCACTTCTAGTACCTAAGAGAGGCAGCGTGGGGCAGGGACAGAGGCGGCCTGGGCCAGGAAGACGTGGGCATGCCCTTAGATGGCCATCTTGGCCAAGGGAGTGAGACCACGCCAACCTGCAGGGAGAGAGCACCTCACCAGGGAGTCCCTGTAACCAGGGAAGCCACCCTAAAACCACCGGCTCTCAGGGTGCTGAGCACAGCAGAAATAACCTGAGTGTGGGGTGGGGAACCCCTCTGCGCCTCCGTTTCTCACATGTGGGGCCCAGCCGCTCTGGCTCCCTCACACAACTTGCTTTGGGCGATGTTTTCCTGATACCCGCTCACAGTCTGATTTAACACCAATACACCCATATCCTCAGTCCTCGGAGGATCATGGCCTTCCCGTGACTGACCAGGAGCCCGGACTCGGGGGTGGGGGACTCAGGGGGCGAGATGTGGGGGATGTGCCCGGCCGAGGATTCTCCTCGGCCAGCAGGCTCAAGAGCTTTACTTTTTGTTCTTATTCTCTGGGGAAGGGAGAGGGAAAAGGAAAGAAAGGAATCCCTTGTCAAGTGAAATCATGGGACGTCGAGCACTGTTATACCCATAATACAGACTGTATTATACTATGCTCTATTTTATTAGAGGAGGCTATACTATATTGTAGCTATACTATATTACACTACAAAGAGTATTACATAATATGTTATGTTATATCATAACACTGTATTATATACTACATTTTATTGTACTACAGTTTTTATATCATGTACAATATACTATATTATATTGCACACTAATACTATATATGATATTATACTATTCTATTGTGTTATACTATATTAAACAGTACTGTACTATATTGTTTTGTATATATAGCACATTCTATACATTATGCTATATTATATATATTATACTATACTGTACTATATCACATGATACTACATACTATAATAAATTATTATATTATATTATATTTTACTTTATATTATACTGTAATATCTATTATACTGTATATTATATTATGCTTTACTACATTTTATTAAATATACTATATCATACTATTGTTATGTTATATTATGCTATACTATAATATTTTAACAAATTATGCACTATATTGCATTACACTTCCATATTATATTGTATTATATTATCTTATATTATTCTATATATATATATATATACACAAACTATATTATATTTATACCAATATTATATATTACATTGAACTATGCTATACGACATTATACTACACCGTTATATTGTATTATATTATATGGCACTATCCTATATTGTATTCTGTATATATATATATATATATATACATATATATATAAAACATGGTATATATTACATATTGATATTATACTATATCGTATATTATACTACATGTCAAATTATACCATATTACATAGTGTTACATTATGTATTATACTGTGTTATCCACTATATTATATATTTAATTATATTTTATTAAATGATACTGTATCATATTACACTATTATATTATATCATGTTGTATTGTTATATTATGCTATGCTATTACATTTTAACAAGTTACACACTATACTATAGTATACTTCTATATTACATTGTGTTATATTCTTACATTAGTCTTACATTACATCATTCTGAGGTAAGTACCCCCCATTTCACAGATGAGAGTAAAAGATTTGCCCAGAATCCCTCTAACCATTACCTAGCCACTCCAGCACTAACAGGAGGCACAGTCACTATAAACGCCGCCCCTTCCTGACCGTGCACCTCACACACTTTCCATTTTCCCCCAATTTTTGCCAGATTTGAGAAGATCTGGCAATCTGGCAAAAAGGGCCCCAGGACTCCCTGATGTTCCCAAGTCAGGGCCAACCTCATCGGCCCTCCTGGGAAGGCACCTCGGCAGGGGGCCGTGACCAGGCTCGCCCTCCTTTTCCCGAGAAGGATGCGGGTGGTCAGCCCTTTGGCGGAGGAGCCCCCCCCACGCCGACACAGTGAGACACTGAGCTCCTGGGATGGCAGGGGCCACGAGTGCTTGCAAAGCCTCGGGAGCTCCTATCAGATAGGGAAGGAATGTATACCCTGCAGACAAGGCACAAATGAGGCACCAGGGCAGAACAAAAAATCCTTTGAATCCTACAAAAGGTAGAATTTCCTTTTGTCAAGTTTGAACAGATCTGGAGGTTTAATCTAGGCAGGCCCAGCTGGGCTAAAATGGAAGAAGAGAACAGACAGCTCTAAGGCTCCTGGGATTGCCACTCTCAGAGAATTATGGGGGACAGGAGGGGGGGAACCTGAAGGTTGGTCACTCATTGTCCAGTACAGCCCAGGCCCTGACAAGTGATCAAAGATGCATCCCAGCACATTAGGTTTAGCTCCTCAGGGGCAGAAGGGGCGTGTGGGGACTCAGCTCCCATTACTAAGAAAACAAGAGCACAGCCCCTGCAGGCCTGAGCCCCCAACCCTCTATCCTGGCCTGCCTGGCACAGGGAACTCCTCCAATCTTCTCAGGAACCACCAGGGCTACGGTTCCCCACTGCTGGCCCTCGGCTTGGGCTCCTCCCTCCAGATCCGGACCAGACTGGCCTCCAGTCATCCTCTGCTCACCCTCCAAAAGGGTCAGTTGTGCTGAACCCCCCTGGGCCTGAATAAAGCTCCCTCTGCTCCAGCAGTTCCTTTCACCCTCCTTGTCCAGAGACATCAGTACGCCCACCCCAAGACCCCCATCCTAAATGGTCATTCAGTCGGTCAACCAGCATTAATTAAGTGCTGATGAGGTGCCAGGAGGGAGGCGACAAGGACCAGCAGGAAGGAAGGGGCCATGTCAGTGGAGAAAAGGGGGTTACAATCAATGTTAGTTTGGCTATGGGGGGCAGTGGAGGGTCAAGAAGAATGGGGAGATGGCAAGCCCGGGTGACAGAAAGATGGTGGGCCCTCCAAGGTAGCCACGAAGTTAGGAGGGGACAGTTTAGGGCAAAGAGACTAAGTTTAAATTGGAGGCATCTGTGAGAAATCTGAGGAGAGATACCCAACAGACCGCTGACAATGCAAGACTGGAGTTCTGCTATTTCCAAAGGGAAACAGCACCCACCGTGCCTCTCCTTTGACCCAGCAGTCCCATTCCTGGGTCCGCATCCCAAGGAAACCTTCAAGGAGGGAAAACGACCCCCATGTGCCAAAATGTTCCAAGCAGCCGTCCTTGTGATAACCAAGAACTGGAAAACAAGTCGCTGCCCATCCACTGGGGAACGGCTGAACAAACTGTGGTATATGAAGATCATGGAATATTTATTGTTCAGTAAGAAATGAAGAACCAGCTGATTTTAAGGGATTTATATGAACTGATGCTGAGCGAAACAAGCAGAATCAGGAATATATTGTACATAGCCAGTATGAAAGAGCGGGTTCTGCTCAGTGGTTCTGCCACACAGAGTAATCCCACTAGTTTATGGACAGAAAACGCCATCTGCATCCACAATGAGAACTCTGGAGACTAAATGTAAATCAACGTGTGTTATGTTCACTTTTTTCTTTTTTCTTTTTCTTTTCCTCTTGTGGTTTTTCCCTTTTGTTCGGATTTTTCTCTTTCAACATGATTCAGATGGAAATGTGTTTTTAAAAAAACGAATGTAGATGTATAACCAGAAAAAAAACCTAAAACTTAAATTTAAATTAAAAAAAAAAAGCAGGAATTTGGAAGAGATTTCTTGATATTGTTCAATCATTTTCAGTCCTGCCCAATTCTCCATGATCCCATTTGGGGTTTTCTAGGCAGAGTTTTTCTTGAGGAATTTGCCATTTCCTTCTCCAGCTCATTTTACAGATGAGTAAATTGAGGCAAACAGGATTAAATGATTTGTCGAGAATCACCCAGTAAGTGTCAAGGCTGAATGTGAATTCAGATCTCCCTGACTCCAGACCCAGCACTCTCTCCAAGTGCTCCTCACTGCCAAAGAGAGACCCTGGGGCTCCATAAATCTACATGAGAATCATCTCCCTAGGGGGGAGAGCCGAAACCCATGGGAGGTTGATGATGTCACTCAACAAGATGCCATGGGACCTGAAAGAAAGGAGGCCCAGAATAGAGCCTGGCTTAACCCAATCAGCCGGTGTGACGCAAATGAAGACCCAAGGGAACAAGGACCAAGAAAAGGTCACTAGTCATGAAGAGAACAACAGCCAAGGATGCCCAGATCTGGCCATTCACAGCATCTCTTCCAGGAGCTAACCCTTAATCAACAGCCACTAATACTAACCCATTTTATAAAGAACTCATTCACTGTTCCCCTGAAGCATCCTATCCCCTCCAGGCTCCCCGACTTCTGCCTGAGGTGCCCTCCCCTCCACACCCTGCCCATCCAAGCCACTGCCCGATTCTGCCATTCCAGC
>JAJPUD010004401.1:54785-65054 GCA_023553655.1 Myrmecobius fasciatus | reverse complement strand
TCCCAATGCTATCACTGGCTCAGACCTTATTAGCTCGTTCCCTGGATACCTGGATGCCTCTCCCTCCAATCGGTCTCTCACCCTGTTTGGAAGCTGACCAAGGCTCCCACTCAGGAGCCATCCATGGTGCCCCAGGGTTTCCACAGCAAAGTCCCAACCTCTAGTCATAAGCTGATCTAGCCATCAGGCTCAATGCCCTGATTTCCCCACCACAAATTACAGCAACTCCACTGCCACTGAGCATTTTGAGACTCACAAAAGGCTTGAGCCTCCCTCCAGACACACCTTTGGGAAGGGAAGTGGATGGATGATTTTAGATTACATTTTACAGATGAAAGAAGTGAAGTGACTTTCCTCAGCTCACAGTATCCCAGTCCCTACCCTCCTTTCTGTGTGTCTCACAGCCTAATTCATATTCCAACTCTCCTGTATCACTATAGCTGAAGGCAACCTCTCACAGTAAAAATCACAGGCTAAATTCCAATTGTTCAGTGAAGAAAGCCATATACACCCAGAGAGAGGGATGTGAAATGTGGACCACAACATAACATTTTCATGATCTCGATTGATGTTTGCTTGTATTGTATTTCCTTTATCGGATTATTCTTTCTTGTAGATACGATTTCTCCTGCACAAAAAATGATGTGTGGTAATAACTATACATATATTCGATTTCTTAAGTATTCTAACATAATTATCATGTAGTGGATATCCTGGATATGCCATCTAGGGGAAGGGTGGGGAGTAGGGGGGAAAAATTTGTAACAGAAAGCTTTGTAAGGGTTAATGTTTAGGAATTACCCATATATATGTTTAGCAAATAAGTATTAATAAAAAAATCACAGGCTAGATAGAGATTATCATCAAAAGTGACAGGAGACTATAACTAGTCACCCCAGCTAGACTGAAAGCTCTCTGGCAGGTGACTTAAATGAAAGGGTAGGAAATTAAATCACAATTAACACCAGGATATACCAGGACCACCTGCAGCCAGGCCAATGGCCCCAGCACAAAGAGTGCAAACACCAAGAAAAGGTCCTGATTGGCCATAGCTAGGTCACCTATCACCCTAACATCAATTTCAAAAGGAGAAAGGCCAGTTTGGCCCAGATGGGCCAGCGGCCAGCTGGCCGCTCTGCCACCTATTCCTCAGTTCTGGATCACATATTACTAGAAGCCTGGGGAGGGGGCCTTCAGCTTGAGGTGCTGTGCCCTGTCTGTGAACTAAACAAGAATCAAGTTCAAAGGCAAGCAGCAGCTGGAGCAAAATAAAAATACAAGGAGCTAGAAAGAATTCAAGTACCGAGGAGCCACACTTAGAAGCCATTACCGTAAAGGAAAAGAGAGCTTGGAAAGTGATGTTCCAAAATCAAAGGACACAAGTTTACAGAACAAAATTGAGGATAATCCCCATAGGGGAAAAAACAGACCCTGAAGGAACCAGATCTTCAAAGCATTGCTGAAGAAAAGGCCAGAGCTACACAGAAACGCTCAACTAACACAGGAGTAAACAGAAACACAAGAGAGCAAATGTGAACAATCATAAGGAGCTAAACAAGGACAAACTGCTTATATTCTAACAAGGAAATAAACAACTTTTGATATATAAATGTGATGGAATACTGTAATGCTGAAATGAGCATAAGGATGGTTTCAGAGAAACCTGGGAAGAACTGATGCAAGATGAAAGGATCAAAAGTAGAACAATTTATATAATGACAAAACTTGTAAAGACAAACAATTCTGAAAGACTTGGGGACTCTGATGAATTCAGTGATCAATCAGGACTCCCAAGGACTCGGGATGAACTGCACTTCCCGCCTGAGAGACAGATTAAAGCCTGGCTTGGGGTACAGAACAGAATCTACTTTCTTTTGGACGTGGCCAATGAATACATTTATTTTCCTTGATCACACATTTGTAACAAGGATTTTGCTTTTTTCCTTCTCAATTGAGGTGAGGGCAGGATACAGCAAAGTCAGATTTCTGCTGATTGGGGGAAAAAAAAACACCAATTTTTTTTTTCTTTTAAAAAGAAAGTTCACTGAACTCCTTTGAGACAGAACACTCACTCCTTTCTCCTAATGCTGAACCTAGCCATCACCCAAAAGACATGGGGCACAGAGGTTGCCTGGAACCCTTAGTAATCATCCCTCCCAGCAGTCGCTTTCTACCAAGACCTTGAAAGTGAAGAAAAGAGAGAAGGAATAAAGGGCCAAGGGAGGTGACTCGCCAGGCTATCCCACACGACAAGTTGCACGCAGCTAGCATTTCCAAATCCAAAAGGGATGACTCCAGGCTCCTAATTCCTTGCATAAATATTTTGTCTCAAATTCTCAAGGTGGGGAAGGAGTTTGGGTGACTAGGGGTCCCGCAAGAAGCCTGCCCTTTGGGGGCACAGCATGAAGCACTTTCTGAGCCATCTGAATAGCCCTGGGCAGCACTGTGACTCAGCTGCCAGCACACCAATTAAGTCACACTATAAAAAGAAGGCATTTTCATAGCCTCAGGGCAATTGTCTTTATTTTTCCCAAGGCCACAGCTTGGAGGAGCACATGGAACCATTTGCTAAGGGGTTCTGAGTCAACTGCGAAATATAGAAAACAGTGGTCACTGGGAGCCACCCCTTACTAGCCCACCACACTCAATTATGCTGGATGAATAAAACAGACAGGAAACAGCTCAAGCCATGATCTCAAAACAAACAGGTTACAGGAGCTGAGGGGCGCAGCTGTCAGCCTGGTTCCCTTCAATAGTGGTTTCATGCCTCCTCCCTGACCTCCAGGGGCCTGCTCCCTCACTCAGCAAGCCCAGGGGGTGTGAGTCACCACAAGACACAAGGTCCTAGGACTCCAAATGGATTGGCTAAAGCCAGTCCCCAAAGACTTCCACCTGACAGAGGTTTAACCTGTTTATGTTTGAATGATCTAGCTAGATCTTTTCATTGAGTTTGCATGAAGTGAGCTTCCTAGGGCCCACCATCCAGAGGGATCCAGGGCAGGAAGGGGCCTTCCTTGAAGGGAAGGGAAAGCTAAGGCCATAGTGCCAATAATGTGCCTGAGGCTGCACTCGGAATAAGGGGGTAGGGTGAGGGGAGGCACCTAGAGTCAGGCCCCCGTTTCCTGGCTCCTGGCCCAATACTGCCAACTTCCCAGAGCTGTAGTTGCCGGCATTTTTGTTCACATTTCAGGTATAAGCTACCCAGATATCTCTGCCATGTTCTTGCCTTTGTTTGAACCCGGAACTGCACTTAATGTTTACTGACCGACACCCTCATACCCAATCTTGATGGTGAAGAACCAAATTTAGCATAACGCATCTACTCCTGGGGACCCAGCACTCCTCTCAATGTGACGGTCACAAATACACTAATGGGGATGGAGCACCAGCCTTGGGCTCAGCCAAGGGCTGCTGCAGGAGGTGAGGAAGGAAGGGGCCGAGCAGGTGCTGGTCTTCTTGTGGCAGGAAGAGCCTCCCTGGGAATGTCCTCCAGCCCAAGGAGCAGAAGTCAAGGATTCAGAGTGAGGTGAGGGGAGAGGGAGCAGATAACGTACCCTGGTCTTTGTTCTGGTCTCCTGCAAAGACCAAAGGGAAGAGAGCGTCGTGTATTCATTTGCAGCTCTCTGACTTGTCTGTCAGGCTACTCTAGCTCCATGGGGCCTAGTGCCCGGGGTACCTGCTGGCCTTCCCACAGAGCACAGGCCAAAGGCCCTCCCGCTCTCACCACTGATCCCCAGTCCCATCTCTGAGCTAAGTCTATGCCACCTGAGAAGAGCTCTGAGATGCTCCTGCTCCCTCCGGGCCCAAAAGCTCTGGGATTCTGCCACTGAAAGGTCGGCCTTGGACTCCTGGGAGACGTGCGTTGTCAGAAGGCCAGTCAAAGGGGAGGAGGGATTTTGGCTCCAGGAACCCCATGAGGCTATGCAGGGGCTATAAGTGGTGGAAGCAGTCACAATGATTCAACAAACCACAGACTTTTTCAAGGTACAAACTTCTCAATTTAGAAAAAGGAAAAAGCAAAGCACAGGGCACTTTGGCGTCAGGAGACCTGGCTCTGAATCGAAGCTCTGCTCTGTTCTCCTTCGCCCCTTGGCCGGCCTCAGGATCCTGACCTGTCCAAGAAGGGGCAGGGCCAGAGGGCTGATCTCTAAAACCTGTGATTCTCTGACACCCCAAAGGTCAGGCAATGACGACAGATCCTCAAGCTCGCTGATTTTCAATGCCGAGCATCCTGCTGCTTCTTTTAAAGACAGGAATCTGGTGGGCGCCATCACGAGAGCCCAATCACCCAGCCACCCAAAGCACCCAGTTTTATCAGGATTTCTTCAGCTCACCAGAGCGTCTCCCATGGCCTGATTCCAAGGAACTCCAACGTCGGCAGTGAAAGGTACCCTTCATCCAGGGAGCCCATGAATTCTTCCCCCTGCAATCAGACTCGACATGGCAACACTGACACAAGACGAGTCGCTGCGTCCAAAGCCCGCAGGGGGAGGTTTCCCGTGGCCCCTGCCAATCCCCTAGACTGATCCGATCTGATCCCACCAGCCTCTGCTCAGGGTCTAGTCTGGATGGCACACCAGACCCAAGAGGACAAACAGTCACAGTGCTTAGAGAAGAGCTTAGCACAGGGCCCTGAGGGGGCCTGGGAATACAGAGCTCTCGGATTCAGCGCCAGCGGCTGGGAAGAGAAGATACCCAGCCATCACAGCAATCAGGATGCCAAGGTGCCTTGACCCCGCAGGTGTCAATGGGCCAGGGCAGCGAGGCCCAGCCCATCAGAAGAGCTGCTATTCCCCCGGGGTGCAGCCTCACCAGCCTTCCCCAAACTCGCTGCTATTCCTTCCAGTTCTGTCTCAGCTAGTAACCCCCCTTCACACACCTGACTCCGCCGGGCCTCAAGAAATAGAGAAGAGCCCTGTCTGGCTGAGATGAAAATGAGGGGAGGCCAGCAGCCCCTGGCATTCATTGCCAAGGACAATGCACTGAACAACCCCTCGTCTCCTCTTACGGCTGATTTTCTGAAGGGAAGATTGTTTTACCTGAGAGAAAACAAGAGCCCAGGGCCATGGCAGAGCTCCTGAAAGGAGGCTTCTGGACCACTCCCTTCGATGGACAGAGGAGTCCTGGGCAGGCACACTGGGGGCTTTCTGGGCCCCACTGCAAGGAGAATGGAAAGCCAAACTTCTGCCGTGAGGAGAAAGGGGCACAGCCGGCAAAGAACAGGGACCTAGCAGAGGAAGAGGCAGACAGCAAGACTCTCGCCGAGTATAAGACCAAAGACACAGAAGGGGGAGAGAAAAGGTGGCTCTGTGTGTGTGTGCGGTAACAGGGCTGTCTCTGCCTCTCCCCACCTTTGACAGAACCACTAGAGGTAGTGCCCAGCTACCTGGGCGCTCAAGGCCTCCGTGACAGAGAGGATGCATCCTTATCCCTTCATCCCCACTTCCCCGCACAGGCTGCCCACAGCTGCCATCCCACCCCAAAGTGTTCTCTTTCCTCCCACCCTGGGAACCTCCCCTCCCAGCACTCTCCCACATCAATTCTGCTGGGGCCTGTCCTGAGAGCCACACTAAGGGCCTTTAGAGGAGCAACTGACGGACACCAACCATCAGCCCAGTGAAGGGAAGGCTGCCAGGCCCACATCAGCTGCCTTCAGGGAACTCAAAAGTTGTCAAATAGAAAGGGAATGACAGTGGTTCTGACCGAGTCCTGGGTGAAATAGAGACAAGTTTGGGGGGCAGAGCAGTGCCCAACCTACCAAAAGCACTTAATAAATGTTCCATCCATCCATGTATCCATCCTTCCATCTATCCATTATCTATCCATCTATCCTGTCATTATCTACCTATCCATCCTTCCATCTGTCATCTATTCATCCATCCTCCTATCTATCATCTATCCAACCAGCCTTCCACCCATTATCTATCCATCCATCCATCATTTACTCACCCATACTTCCACCTATCCTTCCATCATCTATCCATCTATCCTTCTGTCCATTATCTAACTATCCATCCACTTCCATCTATCTTTCTATCCACTCATTATCTCTCCATCCAGGTTTCCATCATTTACTTACCCATCCTTCCACCTATCCTTCCATCACCTATCCATCCATCTATCCATCCATTCATCCATCCATCCAAAAATTCCCTCACACTTAAATCAAGCTGCAGTAGCAAGGGCCACCTTGGGAGGCCGTGGGCTGATTTTCCCATCTTCTTACACATCACAACCATTTGCTTATTTGACGATCTACTGGCTCTTGCTTTCACACAATCTCCCACTCACCACCTTTGTGCCTTTACACACTCTCCCATTCCCAGAAAGCACCTCCCCTCTGCATCCACTTCTCAGAATCCCCAGTTTCCTCTGCAGCCCAACCCTGGCACCCCGGCCAGCACCTTCTCTTCAACCCCTCTCCAAATCACCTGGAAATAACTTTAGAAAGGAGTGTGAAGGTTTGTTCCCCTGGGTGGGCTGTAAGCCCTTGAAGGCAGGGACGACCCTGTTCACATCTCGGCGAGCCAGTGCCAAGCCCATGGGCCACCAGAGTAGGCAGAGAAATGTTTGTCTTTAGTTTAATTCCATGCCTGTTATGGCAGAATTCTATTATTGGATCTTAAAAATCTGAATAAAAAATTTAACAAATCTGAGCAAGCTAATAAAATAATTGATGAAACAATGGAGAGAACAATAGAATCGGCCACTCCTCTCAAACTAAAGTCAACCATTGATTGGGAAACGGCAGCCAAACAGAAGCAGTGTGGCACAGTGGTTAGACGGTAAAGCTTTCTTCATTCCCTCGCCAATGTTCAAGCCCAGTTTCTGGGGCATGTCACCTGAGATTTCAGGGGTCAAGGAGGGGAGCTGAACACAAAGTCCTGAGGGGAGGGAGGGGAAGAAAAGACCACTGGGAAGGGCCTCCTATGCAACACACACCTGCCCACGCTGCCATCCCCTTGGTGGAGGGCATTCCTTCTCCTAGGAGTTCTCCCAACCAATGAAGGCAAAGGACCAGCCCCTGCCCCAGCCCATCGAGCCCCCAGGGTCACTTTCCAGCTCCAAGGCAAAAACAGGAGGTGCCTACTGGTGAGAGCAGAGAATGGGCTCAGGGAGACGGGGACCCTGGGCCCCTCTCCCGTGCAATGTACAGCACTGGGAGGGCAAAGGCAGGAGGGCTGTCTGTGGGGAAAAAGGAGAAACTGAGGCTCCCAGCGCACCATGAGCAGGCCCATACCAAGGAAAAGGGGGAGCAGCACCCAGAGCCAGCCACTGGGAACCACCCTAGACCCCAAGAATTCTAGAGGGACAATTAATGGCAATGACAATAACAAATTAGGAATTAAAATGCGGCAGGTCCAAATTATATTGATTTCATTCAGTCAGCACAAGACATGTCCCTCCTGGGAAGGCACTTAGAGCATGGAGCGTCAGGGCCAGGAGGGGCCTTAGAACAGGGGGCGTCAGGGCTGGGAGGGGCCTTGGAGCAGGGGGCGTCAGGGCTGAGAGGGGCCTTGGAGCAGAGGGCGTCAGGGCTGGGAGGAGCCTAGGGTAGTACGCCGGTTGCTATCTCCAAGCCACGGAGCCCCCTCCCCCTCTCTGACACAGTTTCCCCTCCTGTGGGACCCTCTGTTACCGGTACTGCTGTTCGCGGAGCAGTTCCATGATCTTGTGCAGCCGTTCCAACTGCTTTCCCGGCTCGTCGTCGGTTTCCAGCACCGCCAGCGACGCCTCCACCGGCCCGGACCTGAAACCTTCTCGGCCCGACATCTCACTGGGCGCCGCCATCTTTCGCGGAAGGGCGGTCCCTGTGTTCAGGAAACCGCCCCATAAGGGCTTTCTCTCCAATCCGCTGCATGTTGCTGACCTAGGGCCCGCCTCCTGGGCGGCCAGGGCTCCGCCCCAATGAACTTTCCCCCAATCGAGCATCTCGCTCCTCCTCCCACGCCGCATCTCTCCAGGTTTGAATCCCACCCTCAAGTCTCCGCCGCCAATCCTCGACGGCCTCCTGTTCCCGTCCCGTCTCTTCAGCCTTGCGAGCGCCAGCCAATCTGCTTTCTTGTCCTCGTCCCTTGTAAGGGCCCGGAGTTCGGGCCCCGCCCCAAAGGCCTAAGCGCCGAATCCGCAGTGTTGAGTTTCTGGAGTCCCGCCCCGTGAAGGACGCTAAAGGTTCTCAGTCCCGCCCCCTCTCGAGACTGTGCTCCTCCGCAAGTGGCTGGGCCCCTCCCAGGAAGCTTGGAAACCTCTAGGGAAGATCCGGCGGCTGGTACCCAGGCTGCGTGCACTGGGCGGTCCCCAGGCCAGCTCCAGCACCAGCTACTCCGGAGAAGCAGCCGAGCCCCGAGGGCTGAGCACATGCTGGTGGGACCCCGAGGCGTGGGGTCGCGGAGGCGTTGGAGGCGGCGGCCTCTGCTCTCCCTCCCTCCCTTCCTTCTTCCTTCCTCCCTTCCTTCTTCTTTCCTCCCTTCTTCCCTTCCTCCCTTCCTTCCTTCCTTCTCCCTTCCTCTCTCCCTTCTTTTTATCTTTCTTTCCTTCTTTCCCTCTCTTTCTTCCTTCCAGTCCCTTTCTCCCTCCCTCCCTTCCTTCTTTCCTTCCTCCTTTCTTCCTTCCTTCCTCCTTCCCTCCCTTCCTCCCTTCTTCCCTCCCTCCCTTCTTCCCTCCTTCCCTTCCTTCTCTTCTCCCTTCCTCTCTCCCTTCTTATCCTTCCTTCCTTCTTTCCTTCTTTTTCTTCCTTCCACTCCCTATCTTTCTCCCTCCTTCCCTTCCTTCCTTCCTTTTAAGAGGCGGCAACTGAGGAATAACAAGTTAATTGAGCTGCCAATGAATGATATTTGAACTCTCTCGCTCGGTAACCAGAGCTTTCTCCCAGAGCTTTCCAAATCCATTGCTAAAAAGTTGTTTTTATGTATTGATTTCATTCCTTGGGTTAGGTTGGGTGGTTGATCACAGAAAAGATTTTCCCCACATGAGGCGGGCCTTTGACATCTTCACCTGTTGGGGATTCAAGGACTGAAACTGATGAGGAAGGGAAGGAGGGGGGCGGGGTTCATTCAGATTCTAGTCGGGTAAATCACACCCTCACCCCCTCCACGAAAGGACAGATGGGATTCGAGGTGCCACGGCTCTCCAGAGAAGAACCCCGCGGACGGGCGAAGCCCCCAGCCCTCGGAGGCTCCACTTGGGTGACCTTCCCCGAAAAGGATCGGGCAGATGCGCACAGTAGCCACTCCCTGATGGGGAAAGGAAGCTAGGGGAGGCTTGGGCATCTTTTAAGCAGCAAAGAGCTGCTCTCTTGTGCCTGGGCTAGACTTAGAGAGATCGTGGAGAGCTAGAAGGGTGACCCGTGGGGTCCCCAGAACCCAGGAAAGGGGGGAGGGGAGTGGCCTTAGCCAAAAGAGCCAGCCGCCCTAGAAGCCCGGAGGAAAGGAGGTATAGACTGGAAATGGAAACTTGGACTGGGCTCCCGCCCTTTCTTTGCCCTCCCTCCTCGGGTGTCACCTGGAGTCGATTGTTTGCCCACTCCTAGAGGGAGAGGGAGACTTTGGAACTCAAAACCTTAAAAAGAAATGAATAAAATAGATTTTAATTGTGCTTGCATGTAACTGAGGAAAACACCAAACCACCAATCAAAATGCAGTCCTGTCTTACTCCCTGCTCCGGGGAGAACAGGCAGGGGGCTGGGCCAGACGCCCGGAGGGGGAGATGTCTGCGCTTTGTTCCGAGAGGCCTTAGACGGCAGACGGCCGCTGCCTGGGGGCCGGAGACCCCATCTCCGCCCAGCTCTGCTGCTTCCCAGCTGCCTGCCTGCTCCTTCCGGTCCTGGGCCTCAGTTTCCTATGGCAAGCAAGGGAGGGGGACACAGCGAGCTCCCAGAGCTCTTCCGGCTCTGGCGGGCGGAGTCAGTGTGGTCGTGACTTAAGCGGAGGCTGCTTCTCCCTCCCGGAGCCCCGGGAGCGCCCCGGGAGCTCCCCGGGAGCTTGGCCTGGCTGGGAAGAGCGGAGCAGAGGAGCGTCAGGTGTGGAGAAGGGGCTGGAGCTCGCACCTGCGCCATTTCGGGTCCCCTGCTCCCTCCGAGACAGCCGGCTTCTCCCCTAAATGCGCCCGGAGCTGAAGACCACATAGTTTTCCTGACACCTGGGATGCTTCCTGTCTCCATCCTCTCTGCCAACCCTCCTCCAGAACTGTGTTCGGTTCTCCTTCCCTTCTCCCTCCTTCCTTGCTCCCTCCTCTTCCCTCCTTCCCTCCTCCCTCCTCTTCCCTCCTTCC